>CBVK0103967552.1:0-23810 GCA_900067695.1 Picea abies
TATATATATATATATATATCAGTGGATCGATGTTCTTTTCCAACAAGTTAATTAGCCATTGATATATTGATTCATTAAGTGTTTTTCAGATTAAATTACTGTTCCTTATATAAATGAACTCAATAAATTGATTGATGCTTTGATTCATGGTGTGTTATTGATCAGATTACAATTCTGTTAAGTGAGTTATTCGTTTTAGAGTTTCAATGAATGTGTGAAGACTTGATTATTGCAGTAAACTAGATAGACTCAGATTTGCTTTAAATGAATTATTTACACGATTTAAATCTCTACAACTATCTGCATAGACTTTGTTGATGTTCTTGAAACAAAAGACAAATCCTCGGTTGATAAATTAATGTTAGACTAAGGTTGTTTTTAGGACATCTTTAGAGCCCAACAAACAACTCTAGTCCACTTCAGGACTTCGGCCTTCAGAAGTCTCAAATTTCCCCGCTTGCTTCCTCCTAGAACACTTTCACCCGGAGTTCACGATCTGTCGATGTGTGTCCTCCTGCAGATCGATGGCTATGATTGACTTCGACTCTTCAGGCTTCGAGAGTATTAAACTCCTACACACTCGTTCCTCCTAGAGTGGTTTCATCCGAAGATGACGGATTTCCACCACGTGTCCTTCTGGATGATGGACGGTCCCTAACTGCTTTGGGACTTTGGACAATCCTCGCTCCTATGTGCACGTAGAGACTTAAAACTCATGTGCTTTTCCCAGATCCAACGATCTGCAACGATCCTGCTCCCTCCTGGATGGATCTTAGCTGATGACTTGTGAAATATTCAGAGCTTCACTCCCTTTGAAGATTTCTCCTTGCTGTCTCTCCTGAGATTTATCTCTCAGACCCTTTGACTCCTCAGAGGGCTTACTCCGACACTTAGTCAAACTTCCAATCTATGCATTCCTTGCAACAGATTCCTATGCAAGACTTAGCCTCTTGCGGGTGACTGTGCACACCTTGCAGCAGTCTCTTTGCACTCCTTGTAAATGGAAGTTTCACACTATCTCTTCTGAGCTTCTGAGTCAAAACAGACTCCACCAATGCACTCCTTGCGGACTATATGCACACCTTGCATAAAATCAATAGAGAAAAACAATTGAAACTTATACAAATACTTCACAGTTTCATATACTCAATAACTTAACTCATTCATTCATGAAAATAGAAAATAACAAGGAACTGTAAACAGTAGCAACACCATGCATTTGATCAATTTTCCTCTATTATATTCATTCAAATGTAAATGGCTACAACTATGATAAAACAATAACTAGAAATTCAGCAGCAACTAAATCACAACAATCTCCTACTAAGTTGCAGCAGCCTCATTCAAGCATACAACACCTCTATTTATCCCAGAGGGCTCCTAGGGTTCCCTCCGACTACTCGTCTTCTAGAAGAAAAAAACTAACTACTACTTAAGTTCCGTTACATTAAAGTCTAGGAGTGAAACTCCCAGATCACTCGTGATCATTCAACTCCCAAGTGTTTGATCTTCTTCAGTTTTCAATCAGTTCAAGAAAGATTTGCAATAAACGCCAACGTTAAGATTCTGAATTGATTCAAAGGCATGTTGAGGCGCTGAATTGTATCTCCACATTTGCTTGCTGACGATGCTCCTACATCATACTCCCTTGGAAAAACAATTCATGGACTCCTGTCCATGAGCTTTTGCATTGAATTTCCATGCTTCTGGATATCATCTTTGTTTACCCAACTGACATCTTCTACTAGGTGCCCCTTCCACTTTACCAAATACTCAAGGTATGTCTTTCTCCTAGTCTTCTTGCTAATCCTCTGATCAATGATCTTCTCCATTTGTGGTTTTTCTGCTATAGGCATCTACTTTTCCCACTGAATCTCTTTCTCATCTTCTGATTCTTTTACGTCGTCTTCCCTGTAAGGATACATGTCTGAAACGTTGAATATGGGTGATATGCCCACATCCTTTGGTAGCTCTATCTCATAAGCATTTGTACCAAATTTCTTTAGGATCTTGCATGGTCCTATCTTTTTTAGCTTCAACTTGTTATATGTCCCCATTGAGAACCTTTCATTTCTTAGGTGTGCTAAGACTTGACCTCCCACTTCAAACTGAAATTCTCTCCTATGCTGATCAATTCTGCGTTTATATTCTGCATTTTTGTTCTGCAGCTGCCCCTTGATCTGATTATGAAGCTTCTACATTTCTGCAGTGAAGTCTTCTGCTCCAGTGCTTCTGAATTCACTCTTCTCCAGATCTCTCAATTATGATACTCCTCTTGGCTTCATTCCATACATTATCTGGAATGGAATCTTTCCTGTACTTCTGTTCATCGAGCCATTGTATGCAAACTCTGCTTGTGACAAAATTTGATCCCATTGGTTATGATGTTCAGTGACCAAACTTCTCAACAAATTTTCCAAGCTTCGATTTACCACCTTTGTCTTTCCATCTATTTGAGGGTGATATGATGAAATAAAAGACAGTTCTATCCCCAACTTCTTCCATAATGTTCTCCAGAAATGACCAACAAATTTAGTGTCCCTATCTGAGACAATACTCTTGGGCAACCAATGAAGTCTCACAATTTCCTTGATTTTTTTTTTTGCAATGTGTGTTGCATCATTTGTCTTCTGGCATGGGATAAATTGTGCCATATTTGAGAATCTATCAACCACAACAAATATGGAATCACTTTCCCTTTGAGTTCTTGGCAACCCCAACACAAAATCCATGCTTATTGCATCCCAAGGCCTATCTGGAATAGGCAGTGGCTGATACAATCTAGTGTTCTATTTCTTTCCTTTTGCATACTGACAAATCTTACATTTGTTCACAAACTTATTCAACTCTGCTCCCATACCTAGCCAATAGTATGAACTGTTCAACTGTGCAAATGTCTTGTCATGGATGAAATGTCCTGCTAGACCTCCACTTTGTTTTTCCTTCAACATATTTTCTCTCATCGAGCACCTTAGTATGCATAATTGGCAACCTTTAAACATAAAGCCATGTTGAATCATATACTTTGTCCACTAGCTTATGTCTCTGAGCATAGGATTTGCACATGCCTCATATGCTTCTTTGAAATCTGGATCATCACAATACATATCCTTAAGGTGTTCAAACCCCAAGGTATTGACCTGAAACTCCTATAGAATCAGACATCTCTCGCTCAATGCATCAACAACTTTGTTAGCATTACCATAAATGTGTTTAATGACAAAAGTGAAATTTTGCATAAATTCTATCCACTTAGCAGGTCTCTGGTTTAACTTCTCCTATTTGGTTATGAATTATAAAGCTTGGTTATCGCCGTGCAAGAAAAATTCTTTTGGAATAAGGTAGTGCCTCCATTTCTTCAAGGATTGAATTATGGCATAAAATTCTTTATAATATGTGGAGTACTTTCCCTTAGTCTCATTCAACTTCTCATTGAAATATGCAACAGGTTTATTGTCCTGGCTCAAGAATGCTCCAATTGAAACTCCACTTGCATCACATCTTACTTGAAATGTCTTCCCAAAATTTGGCAAGAACAGAATTGGTCATTCTATTATCTTCTCCTTCAATATATTGAAGCTCCTCTCGGCCTCTTCTGTCCATTTAAAACACTTGTGCCTCTTCTTCACTGTGTCCAATATTGGTGCTCAAATTCCACTGAAATTTCTAAGGAACTTCCTATAGAAACTTGCTAATCCATGGAAGCTTCTCACCTCAAATATACTCCTTGGTGATGGACATTCTTTGATTGCTTTCACCTTCTCTAGATCCATCTTCAATTCATTTGAAGAGATCACAAAACCCAACTAAATGAGTTATGTCTTCATAAAATATGACTTCTTCAGATTTATCAACAACTTCTCCTATTGTAGTCTCCTCATCACTAATGTCAGATGTCTCAAATTCTCTTCTTTAGTTTTTCTAAAGATTAGTATATCATCCAGATACACAATCACAAACTTAACAATGAAATCCTTCAATATTTCATTCATCAATCTCATAAAAGTACTTGTGGCATTTGTTAAGCTAAATGGCATAACAAGCCATTCATACAAACCCTTCATTTGTCTTAAAGGTTGTTTTCCACTCATCACCTTCTCTCATTCTTATCTGGTGATATCCACTTTTCAAATCTATCTTTGAAAAATTTTTTTCTTCACTTAAACAATCCATTAAGTCATCCATTCTTGGCAAAGGAAATCTATACATGATGGTTATATTTTTTTATGTCTCTCGAGTCTGTACACATTCTCCATCCTTATTTAGACTCAACACAATTGGTATTGCGGATGGACTCAAGCTTTCTCTGACCAAACCCTTGTCTAATAATTCCTGGACTTGTTTCTTTACCTTCTCATTCTCTTCAGGTGTCAATCTGTATGATGCTTTGTTCGACATAATTTCTCCTAGTATCAAATCAATATAATGGATGATACTTCTGATGGGTGGAAATGAGTTAGGAAACTTATCCACTACTATGTCAACAAAATTATCCAACAGCTCCTGAACATCTTCAGGTAAATCATTCATCAAATTACTTGTAAGGACAACTCTGGGCTTCCTCACCACAACAAACTGCATCTCATGTTCCTTCTTAACTTCACTGAGGAGTTCCTTACCACTCATGAGAAGTATGCTTGTGCTGGCTTCTTCCTTTACTTTCTTCTCTTCTATTGGCAACAACATGTGTGTTCTACCATTCTTTTCCAAAGTATAAGTATTTTTTCTCCCATCATGAATGACATTTCTGTCAAACTACCATGGTCTTCCCAACAAAACATGACATACATCCATGAGAATCACATCACATAGAATTTCATCTCTATATCCTCATATTTTCAATTCAATGAGGCATTGGTTTGTGACCATTACCCGGTGTCCTTTATGCAACTATGAGAGACTTTATATGGCTTCGGATGTGCAGTTGTCTCCAGCTCCAATTTCTCCACTATCTTTGTGGATACTAAGTTATCAGTGATCCCACTGTCAATTATCACCTTGCATACTATTGGAACACATACAATTCTAAAATTTTGAGCTTTACATTCTCTACTTCATGAAAAACATAATGTTTCCCAAGCCCTAACTTATAAAATAACTTTGAATTTTAAATCAAAGTCATTTCTGGCTAAATAGTAACAAGGCACGCATAATATCTGTCATTGATGAAGTTTTTTGGTTTGATCGAACGATCCTTACTTCTCTGGAGATTTGGATCCGCCTAATTATTAAAGAAGCAAATTACTAAAGGTCTCTTCAGAGCTTCGTGCTTCGGGCGTTTCAATAAGTCTTCACAATAAAATCCCTGAAACCCGAAAGTGTCTGTTATCACTTTTCCTAAAATTTTAAAGGACACAAGACGTAGTACCCATGTATCTTTTGAGTCTATTTTGAGTTGACACGTGGCACCCACTTTTGACATTTTAGTTTGAAGATACATACGATTCCAAGTAACACGTGGCACCTCCTTTTCTCGACACACCATCTAAAATGATGTCATCTGCGACACATCACTACGGGATATGACCCTTCAGAAGTTTAACAAAGAACTAATTCAAAAATCACCGAAGCACCAAATTGAGAAGTATTAAACTTTAATTAATTAAGCTAATCAATATCAAGGGATAATTAATGACTTCACACTTCGGGATTCAGATGTTTTCCCTTCATCGTATCGCAAAATCTTCGAAGTTTGAATTTCCGAAACACTTAAAATTAAATATGATTAATTAAGTCTTAAAATTGATTACCAGATAATTAATTACTTCACAGTTTCGGGTTTTGGGGATTTCCCCTTGAGCTATATTTAAAGTTCCCAAGTCCGAATTCCTGAAACACTTGAAATTAGCACAAATTTTTAAACATGATTAGTTAAGGTGCTAAAATCAATTATCCAAGGATTAGTCCTTGCAGATTCATGATTCGGGAAATTCTCACTCCATCTCATCTAAAACTGCCGGATCATGAACTGCCAAATATTAATGGAATTTATTACTAATTAACGGTAGTAATTCGAACACAGATCACAGATCACTAGGTATGATTTTCCATTAAATTTGATAAGTTGTCCGTCAGTAAAGCTATGCTAGAATCAATGCATCTGATGTGAATAAAAACACTTAGATTTTGAATTCATTTTCACGTTTCACAAAGTAGCAAGTTTTATCAGATTGAGAAGCTCACACAATTCCTCTGGAACAAGTAGCCTCGTTCTGTTCTCTCGATATCATGGAACCATGAAAAATGATGAAGAATCCTGATGCGGCTGGCAAAGGTTGAAATCCAAATGCAGACGTCCTTTCAGATACCACGCCGCAAGCCATAAGCTCTGTTAAATCTTGGATGTAGGTGTTCGAGGTTCTGAAACATGAGATTATAACTATCCAAAATATTTCGGTGAGGAAGTAGACGATACTCATGAAGCTAAAATCAGATATATAGCTCAGTGAGAGCTACACAAGATAGCTTCGCGACCGAGACTCATGTCGTACAACGACATGATAAGCTGGGCCTTGGAGAATATCGAAGACCAAACTAGGAGCATCACCAATCACCAAAAAGTTGTCGTTGGTCGTTCCGATCGGAACACCTCCAAGTAATGTATATGCTATCTCCTGAGCCTAAATATACTTACAATACTACATTTATGTTAGAGTTCAAGAAACAGGAATGCATACAATATGATTGGAGTTATCCCAATATAATCAAGTCCTAGTGGGGGAACCCAGAGAAGTTCAGGGCCGACGCTCATGGCATGTACGCCACAACATCATTGGACACTCACATGATTTACGTAACTATGATGTTCTGTAGACTATTCAGGAAGAAGAGTCCTACTCATTTCTCGGTGGAGTGGGTATCGATTATGCATGAGGTGGTCGAGGGCTACACATTTAATTGGGATAAAAATTTATCAGACAACTTGGCCAAGGAAATTATTGAATACAAAATGGCGAAATCAAAGGGGCAACCCACCCCTTTCTATATGTCTGTGTATGTCATGGATTCCATCTGTTTCTTGACTCCTTTCCTGTTAATGAATTGGAGATGGACCCAGACCAATGCAAATTCGATTCACTTTTATCATTCCAAGCTATGGGAGGAAAAAGAAAAAGATTTCTTTTACAAAACTTGTCACAATGTAGTGGTCCTTGTCCATGTAGACTTATATGGTCACCCACCCCCTCGCATTTCAGACATAATTATGGGGAACCTCGACAAGCTAGAAGGTTGGTTCATTGAATAAAACTTCTCTTATATAAGGGTGTTCGGATGCTCAGTCCCTCCCCATGCTATCCCAAAAGTTTTACTAGACCGGCTGCTATGCTGAGAAGTATCGTACCAGATAGTAATGGGGGGCATCAACAAGGAGTTGAAGGCAACCCATAAAAATGTATGGCATACCTTCCCTCTCCAAGTCGGTATGTTTTCAATATTGGATTTTGGTCACTCCAAAGTGGAGGATGCATCTTTGGAAGACGTCAAATTGGTTGACAATGAATTCAAAAGACACGATCCACACAAAATCGTGGAGAACCACCTGGCCCAATACAACTTGAAAATATATGTGCATGAAAAATCCACACATGATGAAATATTCAAGGGAGTGAGGTCTTATGAGGAGGTACTGAACAGATTCCAAACCTTGTCCCTAGATAAACAAGCCAGTTTCCCAAGTTTCCAAAGACACATGCGAAACAGTTTGTCGAAAATACTACAAGGAGAATCGATAGTCGTTCCTCCTGCACATAAATAAATACCTCCAGGTTTTGAACAAGGGAACTCTGGTAAACTAGATATTGAGGAAACCACAAAGAGCTCTAAGGTGTTGACTCATAAATTAGAAGCTTCATTATCAGGTCCACTAGGCCCTCAGGAAATGAATCAACTCGAAGCCTTCCTAAAGAAAGGGCATGCATCTCTTTCGACACCAGCCACACCTGTTGCCAATACAGCAGAGAAAACATCGTCTATGGAGACCGATACTCCTATTACATCATTGAACCCTCTGCAGTCTAGTTTCAGAAATCCTAGTTTTGAACTCATTTATGTGGGTGATATTACCCCAATATTTCCCGAAGAGATGCCTCCTTCAGACTCCTTGTTCAACAAGAAACGAAGGGTCATCATCAAACGAGAAACACAATAGAAGGATGGGGTAATAACCAAAAGGCAGAGGATGTTATATGACGAAAACAATCGCAATGATTCTGAATTTGTGAAGGAAGTTGCAGGTTCATTGGGTGCCTTTGCCACGACAAATCAATGGTCAGTGGAGAATTTGGCAGAGCAACTAAGACACAAAAGATTATTGGTGGGGCAGTTGCAAGATCAAATACTAACCATGGAGAAGATTGTAAAGAATAAGATGAGCCAAGACTTGAACAAATTAGAGCTTATGAATGACATCAGATCCAACAACTACGGGCTAACCTCGATGAGCTCCATCGAAATTCACAGGCCAACAAAGGATTGGTCACTCAACGAGATGAGTTAATAAAACAATTGCAAGACAGGTTAAAATTGACTAAAGGTACGTCAAGAGAGATATCAACTTTTCAGACTCAAGCACTAAAGGTAAAAGAAAAACTGGAAATGTCCCAGCAAGATATTTTCATGAAGGTTGATGCCATATAGAAATGCTACCAGGCAGTAGACCTTGCTTTAAAGGATATCTATATTAAGGAAGGAGAAGCTCACTCAGCCTGAGCTAAGTTTCAAGAGGCAATCATATTGACACAAAAGGATAATGTCCCTGATTTTCCTCGGCTTTCCCCTTCCAAACAAATAAGAGGAGATATGGCCTTGAAGGTGTGGGAAACGAATTGAGCAGAGAGCAAGATATTAGCCAAGGAAGTGAAAGACACTTGTCAAGAGGCGTTATCATCCCTAGATAGAAAACTGATTGATTTTGAGGGTAGAAATATCACAGAGGCTCCGAGGAAATTCGATATTGCAATGAACCATCATAATTCTAGAAAGAACAAAGAATAAACTCTGGAAACCATTCGGGAAATGAGACAGATTGACCTCCTTAAGGTTAATAAGTGGCTAGTGAACCCAAGTTCACAGTCCTAGGCCATAACTCATGAGGTAAAAAGGATACAAGGGAAGCTACCTCAAGTAGAAAGGAAATTATACACCTTTGAGGTAAATGAAACTATTGAGCCATCTAGGTTGGTGGTAGAATTTTTAAATAGATGCAACCAATGCATAGAGCATGGAAAAACAAGAGCAATTGTGAGCAGGTAAGAAAATGTCATTGCATTACTGAACGTGGCTGGAGAGACAGATGGAAACAAGACTACAATGGCTAAGATATTATGCCAAATCATTAGGAAGACCAAAAGATAGATCTGTGCGGCCTAAAATAATGAGGAAAGGAAGCGTTTCTTCCAGCAGATGAAGAGATAAAAGAGATTTCCAATGAAGCTCATCATTGTCTATGGACCGTTTTCTTATTTCAAATATTTGTTATTTTTAATTATAAGAAGTCCAACCATTTTGAGTTGTGATAGCTTGTATAAATACATAAATTCAATATCTATCAAGGGATGCTTCTTGCCGGATGTAATACAAAAAACTCTCCTTTTTTGAGTATTAATACAAGTGCAGACAAAGATTCCAAATTTTGTTCAGTTTGAATTGTGTGTTTCTCCTGTAATTCCATATATCTGAATTTCCTTATGTAATTCTTGATTAAGTGATTGATTGCAATTTACTATCACAACTACTGTAATCATATTATCTCAGTAATTCGTTAAGTGAGCAGTTTTTCCTCTGTAATTGTTGTAAGTAATACAAGAACTGCAAGCTATTTGAATTGTTGCATCTTATATCCTGTTCAAGGGCGCACTCCTTCTACTGCAATAAGGTGAGACTCTTCAATAATTGATGCCTTTCTTTGTTTAATAGTTTTGTAAGTTTCTCCCACATCATTTGATATTAAAATTGTGACTCAAACAATAGAATACAACCTCTGTACTCTCCTATTATTAATTTCATGTAAGGATCTTTTCTTATATAACTAAAGGTAGATAAAGAACTCTCTTAAAACAATCTTTTAAAATTTCCTGATGCTTGAAGTTACTATTTGAGCCTTAATTTTAATCTCAGGAACAACATCTTTTTGGAGCTGTTGCTGGGGACGAAGAAACAAAGTTATTTTTTCCATGCGAAAACAACAAGGCAAATTTCTATCTTTGATAGTGAACAAAGATTGGATACACAAATAAGGCTTATTATTATATTTCACTTGACGAATCCACCATTGATAGAATTGACATTCTTTCGAAAGAATACCAGAAAGAATCTAGATGATAAGCAGACCACACCAGTGTCAGATCCCGAAAAGTTGTTAAAACCAAAGGGATACCTCAAATCGATCATTGTGTCAGCAGGTAAAGTATATCAACCCAAAGTTATGCAAGTTAATGCTAAGGTTCAGATTGAAGAATTAACCCATGAATAAAGTTTTAAACAAGTACCCTCTGCGAAGGCATCAACTAGTAAGCCCAAGACTAAGCTCGAAAATTTGGAGGTGTTTTTTCCCAAGATAAAAGTTGAGATTGACTTGAATGATACTCCTACCAGTCAGAAAAATAGATCCCATTCAAAACCTGGCGTCATTGACACTCTGCCGGTTCTATCCTTGCCCAAAGTAAAGGTTCCAGTTTCCCGAAGCTCCGAAAAATATATTATATACCCTGATTCATCCCCTATCGGTTCTCCCATGTATACATTTTGTAAGTCTGAGGAAACCAATCTGCATTTCCCGTTTCCTCCTCTTTTAGATTTTTCATCTCCTAACGAACTTTTTATGGAACTTCCTTTGCCACCTCTAGAAGTAGTTGAAAGGTCACTACTTCATTCCCTTGAGGTTTTTGAGAATCCCCTTTTTGATTCCCAAAGTCTGTCCCCTAAACTTCCAATGGCTGCGATTGGAGGAGGTGGCGCTAGAGGTGGTGGTTCCATAGGTGGAGAAGCAGGTGGACAAGGTCAAGGGAAACCAAGAATCTTTGCCAAGGTAGCTATCGGATATGCTCCCCTGGTCCTCACTTCCCCCCTCCATGTTTTTCCCAAAAATTATATGAAAAACCTACCAAAATTCATGGGAGAGGGATATTTAACTGCAACCGAGCACATAGCCTTTTTTGATCAGTTTGTTGATATCATGGGAATCAAACACGAAGATGTCTACTCAAGGATGTTAGTACAAAAATTCGAAGGACAAGTGAGAACCTGGTTCCGAGGGATCCCGGTAGGTTCCATATGGTCATATGATGATCTAGAAAATGCCTTCCTAAGATAAAGGGGAGAGAAGAAGGACCATCTCTATTATTTGACCGAATTCGGGGCTTTAAGAAAAAAAAATTATGAATCAGTTCTCGAATTTACTCAGAGGTTCAACAAACTATACAAAAAAATCCCAGCTGAGGTCAAACCCTCTCAACCTACTGTAAAGGTAACTTTTGCAGGAGCCTTTGAACCTGACTTTGCTCTCCTCTTAAGAGAAAGAAGATTTGCCACTTTAGCAGGGATGCAGGACAATGCCATAGAAATCGAATCTAATATGATGGCATACAGGAAATAAAAAACTAATACTGAGATGGGAACCAAAGAACCCAGATGTTTCAAAGAACAAGTGGGACCCTCTGGATCCAGCAAGTCTGCAGAAGAAAAGATGGATGAGATGTCCAAAATAATCAAAGATTTATCAAACAAAATATCCATAATGGAGCTAGATCAAGACAAATATGATACTTATGCTAGAAATGAATTCAAGAGAAACCCTAACCATCAAATGCAACAGAGACAAATAAAAAATGAAGATCAAAAGGTACAAACCCCTTTTAAAACTAAAATTTTTATGCAAAGGGACGATATGAAAAATTATGAGGAGTTAGAAAAGGATCTAAATAACCTTAGCGATGATGATTTAGAGCCTCATTTAATTAGGAAATATTATGAAAAGTCTTTAGACCCAGAACCCTTGTTTAATAATGAGGAAAGTATTAACAATTTGGGAGAATCTTCCTATCAAGGACTCGTCGACTCAATAATGGCCGAACTCCAACAGAAGTATGATTTAAGGCCCAGAGAGAAAAGTTCTACAAATGTCCCACCAAAAAAGATTTTATCAAGACATAAAACAAATGAGGCAGACGTTACTAAACCACCAACCGAAACACAAGCTGCCTGGACAAAGCCAGTTGAAACAAGAGCGACGCAAACTAAGAAACCAGAAACAATAGAAGCAAAAATTCCAACCAAAGAAAATGAAAAAAACAATTAGAGGTAGTATGGAAAATGAACTTAATAAAAATAAAATTCCCATGCCTCTGGTTGAGTTTGAAAAGAATCCAATATATAAAAAGAAAATTGCTAAAATGATAAATTTTTCTGATGTTGAGTGTCATGTGAATGTTATTAATCTACAAGATGAAAGACCTACGATCATGTTCGGTCCACACATCGAAAACACCAAGGATTCTGTTACTCCATTTTATATTACACTAACTGTCCATGACCATCTACTCCATAACGACATGTTAGATTCTAGGGCCTCTCATAATTTAATGCCTAAAATTATCATGGAGAAATTGGGCCTCGAAATCACTAGACCTTATCAAGACTTGTACTTGTTTGATTCCAGGAAATTTAAGTGTCTTGGCATGATCAAAGACTTGCTAGTAAATCTTTCACAGATCCCTGTAAAAAGTATCCTTATGGATGTAGTCATTGCCGACGCCCATGCCAATTATGACATGCTTCTATCCATGTCTTGGGGTGCCAAATTAAGAGGATCACTTTAGCTGGACATGAATTATTCCACTATCCCGATTTTCGGTGGACAATTCACTCGACTGTACAGAGAGACAAGACTAGAATATACTATAAGTGACCCCCAAAAACCCAATAATTACCCAGTATATGTAGCTGATCATGACTTAGGAAATTGTATATTATATATTGATGATGATTTCGAAGAATGTACAGAAGAAGAAAATAAAAAAGTAGAAAAAAATAAGAAAAATGTAAATAGTAGAGAAGGAATGTGGAAAATGTTTTTTGATGGCACTTCATCCTACGAAGGAGAATGGGATGGAGTGTTATTTGTAGCACCAGGAGATGAATATGTTATTCCCTTTTCATATATATTACATTGGGAGGTTGATTATACAAACAATGTATTTGAGTATGAAGCTCTAGTCTTAGGATTAGAGGCTACCAAAAAGTTAAAAATTGAACATCTAATAGTCTATGGTGATGCAGAGCTTATTGAGAAACAAATAAAGAAACAATATCAATCTAAGAATCCAAGGCTGAGGTCATACAAAAATTGCGCCTGGGATTTGATAGAAAATTTCTTCTCATCCTTTAATATTCACTCTATTCCCAGAATGGAAAATCAACAAGTTGGCTCTTTAGCCAAAGAAGATGCAACATTTGTACCACCTACTGTCCTAAAACTAAAATATCATATCGAAATGAGACACATGCCCTTGATCCCAAATAATGTTCAGCACTGGCAAGTCTTTGAAGATGACGAACAAATTAAGCAGTTCCTTGAAATGGCCGACGAGTTCTCTGAGACTCACATAGACCAGGAAAACCATAACGATTGTATTTGGGTCATGCAAGAAGGTGAATACCCTAAAAAGTTCCAGGATAAGATCACAAACACCATATGATTGTTCTTAAAAACAATCATATCCCTAGAGGTCTAATCCCCTTAGAGATATTATTTGACCATGATGACATATCGTTAAAATCTACCTTACAAACTCAGCCTGAAGAGGTTGAATATTGCAATATAGTAGCTGTGGAAAATCCTAAACTGGTCAAAATATCTAAATACCTTCTAGCCCAAATGAAAAATAAGTATGTCGAGTTGCTTAGTAAATACAAAGACATTTTTGCGTGGTCCTATGATGATCTGAAAACTTATGATACCTCTATGATTGAACATAAGATTCCTTTAAAACATGGTATCAAACCTTTCAGGAAGAAAATCAGAACCTTCTAGTGATAGAAAGGGAAGTCAAGAAACTTCTATATGGGAGGATTATCATTCCACTCAGATATTCCGAATGAGTAGCAAATTTGGTAGCCGTCAGGAAGACAAGTGGAAAAATACGGCTCTGTGTAGATTTCAGAAACTTAAATTGTTCATCCCTCAAAGAAAACTACCCACTACCAAAAATGGATCATGTTCTAGAAAATGTAGTCAGAGCTAACAGAGTGTCCATGATCGATGGTTTTTTGGGATACAATCAAATCGCTGTCCATGAAGATGACATAGAGAAAACTGCGTTTACCACTCTGTGGGGGACTTTCATGTACGATAAAATGCCATTTGGTTTGATGAATGTAGGGGATAATTTCCAAAGAGCGATGGACATTGCGTTCGTCGGAGAAAGAGATAAGTTCGTCTTTATTTATCTTGATGATTTGACAATTTTTTCTAACTCTGATGCAAAACACCTACTGCACTTCAAGCAGACCTTCGAAAAATGCAGAAAATTTGGTTTGTCTCTTAACCCCAAGAAATCATATTTTTTTTATGAGAGAAGGTAACATATTGGGTCATATAGTGAAAAAGGAAGGAATTAAGGTCGACCCTAAGCAATTTGAGGCTATAAACACTATCAATATTCCTAGGAACATAAACTTTTTGAGAAGATTCATTCCAAATTTTTCTGAAATAATTAAGTTGATTACAAATATGTTGAAGAAGTATAGCGAATTGAAATGGACTGTCGAAGCTAAAGAATAATTCGAGTGAGTCAAGAAAGCTATAGGCGAAGTGTTAGTGTTAGCTAGTCCGGACTATACTAAATAATTATTGATCTTCTCCTTTTCTTTTGAACATACTATCGCAACGGTGCTATTGCAAAAGAACAAAGAAGGTTTCGAGCAACCGATATCCTTTTAGTCTGAGAGATGCAGAATTAAAGTATGATATACTTGAAAAACAAGTGTACGCAATGGTGAGATCCCTCAAATCTTTTAGGACTTCTGTGCTTCATTCCAAAATAGTCGCTTACGTACCAACTAGTGCTATCAAGGACATATTGGTTCAGCCGGACAGTGACAGAAAGAGAGGTCGATGGTTAGCCAAAATTTAGGACGTTTATCTAGAGGTAAAACCGACCAAACTAGTCAAAGGTCAAGGCCTAACGAAACTGTTAGCCGAATTGAATTTCAGGGCACTCATAAATCACCTAGAATCACACAGATATCTTCTAGATATAAAGGATCTTGATGATCAAACTCCTACGATTCAGATTGAAGATAAGTTTTCATCCTATGCTTGGTATGGTAATATTGTTTCCTACCTCTAGACCCTTCAGTGCCCGAATGATATGACTCCTTCCAAAGCGATAACTTTGAAACTACACACGGTTAAATATTGTGTTATTGACGACTAGATGTACTGGAAGGATCCTCTAGGTTTCTTGTTAAGTTGCTTAATAGAATCTTAAATAGAAGGCATCATAAATGAATTCCATGAAGGGGTGTGTGGAGGAAACCACACATGGAGGGCAAAAACCTACAAGATTTTAAGAGATGGATATTATTGGCCAAAGTTATTTACTGACATGAATGCCAAGTTCAGAGCCTACAACTCTTGCCAACTGTTCTCTGGTAAGAAAAATCCTCCTGCACTACCTTTAATCCCAGTCAAAGTAGAAGCTCCCTTTAAACAATGGGGTCTAGATTTCATCGGAGAAATCCATCTGCAGGCAAGCGCTCAACATAGATGGATTTTAACCACCATAGATTACTTCATGAAATGGGTGGAAGCTATTCCGACTCGAAATACTACAGATTCGGTGGTAATAAACTTCTTGGAAGAGAACATCCTATTGAGATTTGGTTTTCCACGAAAAATATTCACTGACAACGCCCAAGCTTTTAAATCTATGGAAATGGTCAGTTTTTTCCAAAAATACAACATTGTGTTAGGAAATTCCACAACCTATTATCCTCAGGGAAATGGGTTGGCTGAATCATCCAACAAGATCTTGATCACTATAATAAAAAAAGTGTTTACATAAAATAAGAAGGCTTGGCACTTTCACCTGAAATACGCCTTGTGGGTGAATCGAATTGACACCAAGAAATCAATAGGTATGTCCCCTTTTCAAATGGTTTATGGTACTGATGTTGTCCTTCCTATCAATTTCACTCTTCCTGTGATAAATCTGTGGAAAGATGAAAATGAAGAGAAAAATGACGTTACAAGAAGGATAAATCAAATAATTGAAGTCCAACAAAATAGGGCTGAAATAGATGACAAACTTCAGAAATACCAAGATAATATGAAGGCCCTTTTCAATAAAAAGGCTAAAGACAAGGAGTTTCTTCTTGGAGATCTGGTTTTAAAGTGGGATGCTAGAAGAGAAGATGCAGGGAAACATGACAAGTTCAACCATCTCTATTTCAGACCATTCAAGATTGTAGCTGCTGAAGGGAAAAATTCCTTATTGGAAAATCTTGATGGGAAAATTCTTGACACTCCTATCAATGGGCGTTACCTAAAACATTTTATGCCATATTCATATTGCATATTTCCATTGTATATAACGGTTTCGGTATCCATGTTTTGGTTTGCAATTTTATTTTCCTTTTGTAAATTCTATGAATTTTACTCTTACTATAAATAGACCAGGTTTACTTGATCTCATCATAACAAAAATATAAAAACATATATATCACATACCATCTCTATTCTGCAGGATTTTCTGACATTTTCCATTTTGTTCTCGTGCAGAATACTTACTATCGGCTGAGAGATAAAGATGTATCAAAACATTTTCTTTCTCTCAACAAGTGATAAATCAATGATTTACTTGATTGAAAATATAAAGGAGATCAGAGGTATGAGCTCCTACCCCACTAATCCAAGCTAAAGGTTCATATAAATCTTATTGAATGTAAGGAAGTTTTCACTCATATAGATATTGTCACCTGATCAAAGATCAAAGAAGTATGAAATAACAACTTAATTCTGAAACCTTTTCTGAATGAAATAAAAAATAAAATAAATTTGAAATAAAAAATGAAATAAAGAAAAAGAAAATAAGAATAAAAGGGGGCTTGAAGGAAATTCGAGAATCAATAAACAAACTTGTGTAGGAATGACATTCTTTCACATCAGACCCTATGAATCTTTGTTCTATTTTGTTCTTCCCATCCCCGAGATTTTATTTTCTTATGATTCTCACTACGTTTCCTTGGTCTTCACCGAAAGAAAAGACTTCACCTTGACTCTGAAAACTCAAAAACATATCTTCAAAGTAAGATTAGGTGAAGATCTATGTCCTTTTCATTTTAATTGAAAGAAAGTATGTTTAGGATAATCTTGATAACTTTAAATCTTCTATTTGGTTTTAAACTGACTAATTCACTCAAGGTTGATCCCTGAAATTCAAAACCCCTATAAAATCTTCCCTATAGGCGAAGGTGTATTGAAGATTGGAAGAAAATTAGTTTCAGAGTATACTTAAAAATTATGACAGAACTTTCGTTTAATATTTTAAGCAGATATCATCCCTTGTATGATGCATACATATTGATTTCCCCCACTTCAAAATATTAAATATAAGACAGATTGTGAAAGGAAATTCATAATCTGATTGCCCCCATCTAGTCCAAGACAAACGGTGAAAGGAAATTCGAAATTCGATTGCCCCCATTTAGTCCAAAAAGATATGATGAAAGAAAATTCATAAAATGATTTACCTTATCTCAACAAAATGAAAAAGTACTTATTGAAGTGGTGAAAGGAAATTCAATGGGAGAAGTAGATAAATTCACTAGGGTACTGAATAGGCTCGCTGGTAGTGAAGCAATGTCTATGATATCTGTATGGCTGTCATATATATCTACATGACATACTCTAAAATCTATTTCTTTTTCCATTAATGTTTACAATCTAAACCAATGAGGGATCCCCTAAGTAACATGTTACATATACTTAACCTTGATGCGAATGAAATCGATCAAAATATGATATTTCGGCTAAAGTTATTTTGATTATCTTAAGAAAATCCAAACTCAATTTTAAGAAAGGAAAATTTTAAATAGCCTAACTTGAGATCAAGGATTAGGTGTGTTTTGAAGTCTTTCTGAGGTTTGGTTGATGTTCAATTCTTCCCAATATGATTAATCCCTAAAGGTGTTTCCAAGAAAAGAAATAATGACTCCATTTACCCAATAGAGGCACTTAGTCTACTGTTCTTCCACGTCTCACAGGGAGACGCGATCCCCAGATGGAGCCTATGTTGGAACACATACAATTCTAAACTTTCGAGCTTTACATTCTCTACTTCATGAAAAACATAATCTTTCCCAAGCGCTAACTTATAAAATAACTTTGAATTTTAAATCGAAGACATTTCTGGTTAAATAGTAACAAGGCATGTGTAATATCCGTCGTTGATGAAGTTTTTCGGTTTGATCGAATGATCCTTATTTCTCCAGAGTCTTGGAGCCGCCTAATTATTAAAGAATCAAATCGCTAAAGTTTGCTTTAGAGCTTCGCGCTTCAGGCATTTCCACAAGTCTTCACAATAAAATCCCGAAACCCAAAACGATAAAGGACACAAGATGTAGTACACGTGTATCTTTTGAGTCTATCTTGAGTTGACATGTGGCACCCACTTCTAAGATTTTTGTTTGAAGATTCATACGATTCCAATTAACACGTGGAACCTCCTTTTCTCGACACATCATCTAAAATGATGTCATCTGCGACATGTCACTACGGGATATGACCCTTCGAAAGTTTAACAAAGAACTAATTTACAAATCACCGAAGCACCAAAATGCCAAAGTATTAAAATTTAATTAATTAAGTTAATCAATATAAAGGGATAATTAATGACTTCACACTTCACACTTCGCGATTCAGATTTTTTCCCTTCATTGTATCCCAAAATCTTCAAAGTCCCAATTTCTGAAACACTTAAAATTAAATATGATTAATTAAGACTTAAAATTGATTACCGGATAATTAATTACTTTTCAGTTTCGAGTTTCAGGGATTTCCCCTCAAGCTACATTTAAAGTTCCCGAAGTCCGAATTCACGAAACACTTGAAATTAACACACCTTTTTAAACATTATTAATTAAGGTGATAAAAGAGATTATCCAAGGATTAGCCTTCACAGATTCAGGATTCGGGAAATTCTCACCCTATCTCATCTAAAACTCCCAGATCACGAACCACCGAATATTAATGGCATTTATGACTAATTAACAATAGTAATTCAAACACGGATCACGGATTTCCAAGTAATCTTTTCCATTAAAGTTGATAAGTTGTCCGTCAGTAAAGCTATGCTAGAATCAATGAATCTTATGTGAATAAAAACACTTAGATTTTGAATTCATTTTCATGTTTCACAAAGGAGCAAGTTTTATCAGATTGAGAAGCTCACACAATTACTCTTTAACATGTAGCCTTGTTCTATTCTCTCGATATCATGGCACCAAGAAAAATGATGAAGAAGCTTGATGCAATCGGTGAAGGTTCAAATCCAAATGTAGACGTCCTTTCGGATACCACTTCGTAAGCCATAGAATCTGTTAAATCTTGGACATAGGTGTTCGATGTTTTGGAACATGAGATTATAAACTGTCTAGAAGATTTCAGTGAGGAAGTAGATGATACTCATGAAGCTAAACTCAGATATATAGCTTAGTCAGAACTACACAAGATAGTTGCATGATCGAGACTCATTCCGTACAATGACATGATAAGTTGGGCCTTGGAGAACATCGATGACTAAACCAGGAGCATCACCAATCACTAGAAAGTTGTCGTTGGTTCATTCTAGCCGGAACACCTCCAAGTAATGTATAATCTATCTTTCGAGCCTAAATATACTTACAATAATGCATTTATGTTAGAGTTTGAGCAACATGAATGCATACAATATGACAAGAGTTATCCTGATATAATCAAGTCCTAGTGGGGGCACCCAGAGAAGTTCATGGCTGATGCTCATGGAAAGTATGCCACAACGTCGTTGGAAATTCACATGATTTACGTAGCTATGATTCTCTGTAGACTATTCAAGAAGAAGAGTCTCGACGCATGAGGTGGGTGTCGAGTGGGTATTGATTATGCATGAGGTGGCCGAGGGATACACATTTAATTGGGCTAAAATTTTATCTGGCCAAGGAAATTACTAAATACTAAATGGAGAAATCAAAGGGGCAGCCCATCCCTTTTTCTATGTCTTCATATGTCATGGATGCCATCTTTTTCCTGACTCTTTTCCCGTTGATGAATTGGAGCTAGACCCCAACCAATGCAGAGTTGATTCACTTTTATCATTCCAAGTTGTGGGAGGAAAAAGCAAAAGATTTCCTTTACGAAATATGTCACAATGTAGTGGTCCCTGTCCATGTAGCCTTATATGGTCACCCACCCCCTCGCATTTCAGACAAAATTATGGGGATCTTGACAAACTAGCATATTGGTTCATTGAAGAACAATTCTCTTATATTAGGGTGTTTGTATGCTCAGTCCCTCCCCATGCTCTCCCAAGATTTTTACCAGACCAAATGGTATGCCAAGAAGTAGCTTACTAGACAATAATGGGGGGGAATCATCAAGGAGCTGAAGGCAGCCCAGAAAAAGGTATGGCCTACCTTCCCTCTCCAAGTCGGTATGTTTTTGCTATTGGATTTTGGTCACTCCAAAGTGGAGGCTGCAGCTTTGGAAGATGTCAAATTGGTTGACATCGAATTCAAAAGACACGACCCACACAAAATTGTGGAGAACCACCTGGCCCAATACAACTGAAAAGATATGTGCATGAAAAATCCCCACATGATGAAATATTCAAGGGAGTGAGGTCTTATGAGGAGGTACTGAACAGATTCCAAACCTTGTCCCTAGATAAAAAATCCAGTTTCCTAAGTTTCCCAATACAAATTGAAAAGATATGTGCATGAAAACTCGCCACATGATGAAATATTTAGGGGAGTGAGGTCTTATGAGGAGGTACTGAACAAATTCCAAACCTTGTCCCTAGATCAACAGACCAATTTCCTACGTTTCCAAACAAACATGAGAAAGCGTTTGTCGAAAATACTACAAGGAGAATTGATAGCCGCTCCTCCTGCACAGAAATATATACCTCTAGGTTTTGAACCAGGGAATTATTGTAAACAATATATTGAGGAAACCAAAAAGAGCTCTGAGGTTTTGAATCAGAAATTATAATCTTCATTATCTAGTCCACTAGGCCCTCAGGAAACGACTCAACTCGAAGCCTTCCTAAAGAAAGGGAAGGATGCATCGCTTTCGACACCAGCCACACTTGCTGCCAATATAACAAAGAAACAACCGTCTATGGAGATTGATACTCCTATTACTTCATTGACCCCTCTGTAGCCTAGTTTCAGAAATCCTAGTTCCGAAGTCATTTATGTGGGTGATATTACCGCAATCTTTATCGAAGATATTCCTCCTTCGGACTTCTTCTTCAACAAGAAATAGAGGGTCATCATCAAATGAGAAACACAACATTAGGATGGGGTAATAAAAAAAAGGAAGAGAATGTTATATGATGAAAACAATCACGACTATTCAAAATTCATGAAGGAAGTTGTAGGTTCATTGGGTGCCTTTGTTATGAAAAATCAATGTTCAGTGGAGAACTTGGTAGAGAATCTAAGACATAAAATATTATTGTTGGGAAGTTGCAAGATCAAATAATGACCATGGAGCAGACTGTAAATAATAATATGAGCCAATAATTCGAACAAACCAGATCTTATGAATGACATCAGATCCAACAATCGCAGGCTAACCTCGATGAGCTCCATTCGAATTCATAGGCCAACAAAGGATTGGCCACTCAATGAGATGAGTTAATAAATAAATTGAAAGCTAGGTTAGACTTGAATGAAGGTACTTTAGTAGAGATATTATCTTTTCAGACTCAAGCACTAGAGGTAAACGAAAAACTGGAAATGGCCCAGGAAGATCTTTTCATGCATGTTTATGCCATACAAAAATGCTAACAAGTAGTAGACCTTGCTCTAAAGGATATCTATATTAAGGAAGGAGAAGCTCACTCAACCTGAGATAAGTTTCAGGAGGCCATCATATTGGCACAAAAGGATAATGTCCCCAATTTTCCTTGACTTTCCCCTTCTGAACAAATAAGAGGAGATATGTCCCTGAAGTTGTGGGAAACGAATTTAGCAGAGAGCAAGAGATTAGCTCGGGAAGTGAAAGACACTTGTCAAGAAATGTTACCATCCCTAGACAAAAAACAGATTCATTTTGAGGGTAGCAGTATCATGGAGGCTCTGGGGAATATCGATATTACAATGAACCAACATAATTCTAGAAAGAACAAATAAGAAACTCTGGAAACCATTCGGGAAATGAGCCAGATTGACCTCCTTAAGATTAATAAGTGGCTAGTGAACCCAAGTTCACAGTCACAAGCCATAACTCAGAAGGTAAAAAGGATACAAGGGAAGCTACCTCAAGTAGAAAGGAAATTATACACCTTTTAGGTAAGTGAAACTATTGAGCCATATAGGTTGGTGGTAGAATTTTTAAATAGATGCAACCAATGCATAAAGCGTGGAAAAACAAGAATAGTTGTGAGAAGGTAAGAAAATTTCATTGCATTACTGAACGTGGCTGGAGAGATAGATGGAAACATGACTACAGTGACTAAGATATTATGTTGAATCATTAGGAAGACCAGAATACAAATGTGTCCGGCCTAAAAGAATGAGGAAAGGAAGCATTTCTGCCAGCAGACGAAGAGATAGAAGATATTGCCAATGAAGCTCATCATTCTCTATGCACTGTTTTCTTATTTCAAATATTTTCTATTTTTAATTATAAGAAGTCCAACCGTTTTGAGTTGTGACAGTTTTTATAAATACATACATTCAATATATATCAAGAGCTTCTTCTTGCCGGATGTAATACATAAAACTCTCCTTTTTTGAGTATTAATACAAGTGCATACATAGATTCAAAATTTTGTTCAGTTTGAGTTGTGTGTTTCTCCTATATTTCCACATCTCTGAATTTCTTTATGTAATTCTTGATTAAGTGATTGATTGAAATTTAGTATCACAACTACTGTAATAATATTATCTCAGTAATTCGTTAAGTGAGCAATTTTTCCTCTGTAATTGCTGTAAATAATACAAGACCTGCAAGCTATTTGAATTGTTGCATCTTATATTATTCTCAAGGGTGCACTCTTTATTTTATTCTACTGCAACAAGGTGAGACTCTTCAGTAATTGATGCCTTGCTTTGTTTTACAATTTTTTAAGTTTCTCCCACATCATTTGATATTAAAATTGTGACTCAGACAATGAAATACAACCTCTGTATTGTCCTATTATTAAATTCATTTAAGGATCTTTTCTTATATAACTAAAGGTAGAAAATTCACTCTCTTAAAATAGTCTTTTAAAATTTCTTGATGTTGACATTACTCTTTGAGCCTTAATTTTAATCTCAGGAACAACACATACACTGTCTTTATTCTTGTTAGCTATCATGAATAAATTGTACCTCTGCACTGGTTTTTCAACTTCTGGTTCTGGCTTCAAGAGAACCATCCTTAGTATCAAAGATCTTCCATCTTTTTCTCCCTCTGCTTCAACATTCGGCTTCTGAGCTTTTGAAATGTGAGATTCACCTCCTTCATTTTTCTCGAGGCATTCCCTATAACGACCCTTGATTATTAAGTACAATTAATTTAATAATATAATCCTAAAAGTTTAGCTAAACTATAATTATGT
>CBVK0103967570.1:0-11830 GCA_900067695.1 Picea abies
ATGGGCCCTCCAGGGCCATGCTCAAGTCAATCCCGCTCTCAGTACTCCATGTCTAGGACCATGTGGGCCTCGAGACATGATCTCCTAGTTATCCCTAGATATCGGGGATAACATGTTTAATTCCATCATATCCCAAACCCCCCAAAGTGTGGATGGAGGAACAAGAACGAAGTAAATATGGTTCCTTCCTAGACAAGGGAGAATTATTAGTAGAGGAATAGGGTTTTAGTCATTCTGAGAATGGTGAGGGGATCAACTTGAAAACTTTATAAGGATAGTCAGTATTGGAATCCCCCATCTCCTTTCCTGAAGGCCAAGAAGTCAACTCCTCACCCACGTCTAGAATGGGATCAATCCTATCAATCACAGAGTTCCCAAGATCTACATTTAGAATAAAATTCAAAATCGGAGAAGAGATATTAGACTTACCCAAGTTTTGGTAGCCTGGTGATGAAAACTTTAACCACAAATCCTCTAGCTTGGACCACTTCTCATTCACGAGGTCCATCTCATCTCCAAAGTGGTCCCAAATTCATGTGTCATTCAAATCACGTGGAGCTTCCTCCCCCAAGGGGACATTGACTTCACCAATCATATTTTTTTATTGTTCCAATTGTTTATCCATGGTGGTTCCCATCCCACTACTCCTACCAAGTTCCTTTGGTGGACATGGTGAAGTCTGCACATCTTTTTTCACCATCATGAAAGTCGAATCAGAATCCATAACCCCTCTATTCCTTCTAGAGATCTCTTTGAACTTCTTCTTCAAAATCGAATCACAATCTGCAAGAACATGCACGACTCTATGGTAATGTAAGCATTTGAAGGGTATATTGATATAGTCATGTACCTGTGTAAAAATATGTTCTCCAACCACTAGGTCCATTGTTTTGTAGATCCATTAACAGGGATTCATCTCAATGAGAATCTAATCCACTGACTGGAGTGGACTATTTTTGTATCTATCATCACCAGTAATGAAAGACCCTAGAACTTCACTAATGGTTTTAAAACTTGAGTCTGACCAAAACTCCAAAGAAATATTTGGGAGCTTAATTCATATAGGGACAATGTTTATTACCTCCTCCCTCACATCAAACAAGGGGTGTCACGGTTTAACGCTTAGCCATTTTTTTCCCAATACCATCGGTTCCCTAAAATCCTCCATGCATCATCCTTTGTTTTGGAAAGAAACCTTATCCAAGCCCTGGATAAGATATGCAAAATTGAGGAGTATCTGATGACCGAAGCCTAGTGCCCCTGCATCCATGTAAACAAGGTCTCCTTCATCGCCCTTCACCCTCAAAATCTCCCAACGAGAGCACATTCATCTATATCCGCAATCTATCTAATTACTAAGTCCCTACCTACCACCAGTGAAACCCCTCCAAATTTTGACATAATGATCTATCTATTCTTACACCCAAAAATATTTTGGCTAGAGCTCGTTCCATCACCCTGTAATCCAGGAGACTCCAATCTACCCTCAATTTGGTCCAAAAATTAAAATTCCACTGGATTAGAACCCATTGAAAATATAACAACAATGTATGGTGCCTTTTGTTCGGACTCACACAAAGGACCCTTCACCTTGTTAAGCGCATCCGCAAGATCCCCCATCCCAATTTCAATATCCCTCTCATCCAACATTAAATGTCATATCCCTCAGGAAAGTTTCATATCTATGTTCTCCAATAGTGAATTCCTCAAATAGTCCACTAATTGTACTTCCTCCTCCATGTAGTTAATCCAGAAAGGCTCATTAGTCATCACCCAAACCCTGACATTGAACCTACAGCCCTCGACTTTCCCTCCAAAAACCCTCAAAAATCAATATGTCTAATTAAATATTATATTAAATAATGAACATAAATCCAAATTACTATATTAAATATAAATAAAGCATTAAATGACTTTTTACCTTAAATATAAATATGGAAGATTTAAAATCTCTTCAATGTTTTGCTTCCCAAAAAGTTTGTCAATTTTTCAAATTCAGGTAAACATTTGGAGCATTGCATTTGAAAAGAGTATATGTTTATTAAATGACTCTTTGCATTAAATATAAATATGGCATGTTTAAAATGTCTTCAATGTTTTTCTTCCCAAAAAGTTTGTCAATTTTTCAAACTCAGGTAAACATTTGGAGCATTGCATTTGAAAAGAGTATATGCTTATTATAATGTGTCATTGTATAAACATATTATCTATCATTTTTATATTATTATTACTATATCAAGAGGAAATCAAAGAAATATGCATCTTCCCTAGCATTTGATATTTTTTATATTTTTGTTTCTGGTTAAATTTCTCATAATTTCATAAATACCCAATTTTATATAAATGGTGGTTAGTCAACTAGAAACAAAGTTCATATTCTCTTCATCAAGTTAATAACAAATACAATTATGTTTCATTTATGATTTATGATAGTCAATATTTTTTTTTTCTTTCAAAATATTTCAACTTTTTCTCTAATTTCAAGTCCTATAAAAGTATTTCACATGGATATACATCGTTGATACCAATGCCTAATATGAATATACTTGTGAATGGAAAAAGTAACTTGAAGAGAGGTTGAGATTGACAAATTTTTAGGTGTTCGAGAGTTGTACATTGTACTACAATATAATTTTATGCTTGAAGAGTGCGACCCACTTTCCAAAACTTATTTTAATAAAATTATCAAAAACTATAAATAGATTCAATTTATTATTATTTTTTAATTTTTCTAAAAATATTTGAAAAACTTAAATATCATCTTAAACATGATGGAATAATTATTAAATGAAACAATTATTAGAAGGCATTTGTAAGCGATTGTTGTCATTTATTGATCCATAAATGGTAGGCTTGTGGTTTGTCCATTTCATCAACACATATCTTCTACGAAAATAAAATTGTGTGAAACTTTGAGTGCAAACCTTCTTAGTTTATCATCGTCAACAAACAAACAATACTTCCCTTATTGGCTCAAGGAATAAAACCAGGTTATAGGGGATTTTCATTAAGCAAGAAATTGTTTACAAAAGGGTGAGCTATACACAGATTTAGTGTATTGTTACTCACAAGAAAGAAAATTGCAAATGGATATGGCTCAACAACAATCTTCACTCATCGTGGGATAGACTCAATGTCTTCTTCTCCTCTGATCATCAAGTATACTACTTCCTTGAGCTCTCGTCTTTTTTATTTCCCTTCTTCATTTCCTCCTCTTTGTTCCATTCAATGCCCTTATTCATCACAATGTTCATTTTTAATGGGCTACCTTGGGAGGCCAACCATCACAATGGTTCATTTAAACTTCCCAAGAGAAATTTGAACATTTTCTCAACTTTGCTAAAAAAAAATTAAATGCTTAATACAAATTTTACAAAGAGATTTTCGAAAAGATCCAATTCAGATTACACCTCCCCATTTGCAAGCTTTCAATACCTAAAAGCCTCAACTCTCTTCAATCTTTTTCCTCTCTTCCTTCAAGCATCCTCCAGAAAATAATCAAAAAGGGTGCCTCCACTACAAAATAGAAGATAAAAGATGAATAGGGGTTTCCTTAGGCATAACAATGTTATCCATCTCATGGCTAGATATGGCATTCGCTACTATAACAAGTCATTGGACAACCACTACTCCTTGGAATACAAGTGTTTGCGGCTCCTCTTCCCCCTTAACCTTGACTCTCCAAGATTTCTTCTTGGTTGTTCAGTTCTTGGGATGGAGTTCTCGGTGAAGCCTCCAAAATTTGGCCTCACATTTTCCAGTCAATATACAGTACTAGAAATAGTTCCTACATGGATTTCTTGGCTATCTAGAGTGTCAACAATTGTTAACCTTATGGCCCCTTTTATTGAAACAGAAACAAACCAAAGATATTATGCCATACCTTTTTGGTTTGTGATTATACTTGTCAGCTCAGTTGCTTGGTCCCCCTAGAGTTGGAGTGGATATTAATGGTGAAATCATCTCTTTGCTACCCTATTCCAATCCTCTTCAACAAAATTTGAGTGGCCCGCTGCACACTCATTTCCCAACTGTCTTTTCCTCCATGGGAATGACTTATTTTATGGTTCCTCTTGCATTAACGAAGGTGGTTTGGGTTGAAATTGTGTTGGATTCTTGTCCATTAAATATTAGGCCTTCATGCTTCGGATTTTATTAAGCTACAATGGGGATTATAATCCTTTATCCTTCCTTCCATAGTCCTTGGCCATTATATCTTATTTCCCCCGTGAGCTTAGAACCAATGCCTCTAGCTTGTTTTTTAGAGTCATTGAAAGCCTCTTGAGGAAGGATCTTGTAAGGTGAGTTTACCATGATTGACTCAGTCATGGTGTCGTCTTCTACAGTGGCAACGGAAGGGGATTTCTTGGTCTCTTGGATAGTTGCTTGTAGTTTCTTCAAGGCCCCTTCTGTTTCCAAATCCTAGTATAGTTGAGAAATCACTTTGGTGAACCTCTCCTCTTACCGATTATATACATGAGTAAATTTCTCCTCCAATTATACGAGCTACAATATACTCCTATCTAATTCTTCCCTCATGGTGGTGAAGGAGTCCTAGCATTTGGAAAAACAAATTTCTAGCTCATCTTCTTTCTATCTCCAATACCAACATTCCTCTTGTATATGCTTGTTGAAGTCTCTCAACTCTTCCATCTTATCCCTCTTCAATGTTTTTCCCATGGAATCTACTTCAATGTCTTTGATGAACCTACTCTTATATATTATGATCTATAAATTGTAGGCCTATGTCCTGTCCATTTCGTCAACATAAGTCTTATTTAAAAATAAAAAATTATTCTCTATTTTGCGTGCAACTCTAAGTGCAAAAATTCTTAGCAGCTCATCATCAATAGACAAACAATACTATGTTCCTATATTGGCTTACTTATTGGTTCACTTTCTATGGAAAACCAAGACCAATCAACGACCAAAATGTGTGTGTGTGTGTGCGTGTGTGTGTGTGTGTGTGTGTGTGTGTGTGTGTGTTTTCATAATTCTTGTAATGCCAATTACAACCCAACAATTAGTCAAATACAATAGCAGTTGACATAATAATGTGTTCAAACAAATAAAAACTATGTAATGAAAACACTATGTGGTTTTATATGTGCACACACAGCTCCAATTACACATATATTCATGCCTTCGGCTAACAAGATGCATGGATATAGGTAACATTATTTATTATGGTGTGTTTATATAGCGCTCAAATAGGAAACAAATATCAATGATTTGGTATTAGGTAGAGATTTCAATGCATGTAGGTGACAGTCACAATTCATACCCATTCACAATATGTATTCCAACAAGGATACAATGAATGGTTGTAAGTGTCATTGCTTACCATGCATCGATTTAAATAGGGATGAATTGGTGATGGAATTTTCATTCAACTACCAAAACATAACACTTAGTCACGACAATTCATCAACAACTAAGATTTTAGATGCACCATAGAAACAAATATTTTACCCTAGAAACCTAAATGGGAAGAAAATCAGGTTCTAGGGGATTTTCATTAAGTAGGAAATTGATTACAAAAGGGTGATCTATACATAGATTTAGTGTATTTTTACTCACTTGCAAGAAATTTGTAGATGGCTATGGCTCAATGACAATATTTTCTCATTGTGGGACAAACTCAATGTCTTCTTCTCCTTCTATCATCAAGAAAATTGCTTCCTTGAGCTCTCATATTTGATAATACCCTTCTACATTCCCTTCTCTTTGTTCCATTCAATGCACTTCTTCATCACATCGATCATTTTTAATGGGCTACCTTGGAAGGCCAACCATCATAATGGTTCATTTCAACTTTCAAAGGAATTTCGAACATTTTCTCAACTTTGCCAAAAAAACAATTAAATTCTTAATAATAATCTAATTTTAAGGTCACGGACAAGCCAAAAACGAAATTGGTGTATGAGAACCCCTTGTTTGAGGGACAAGGGACCCCATTCATGCAACGATTTTACTGCTAAAGTCTACGGAAACGTACATACTATACCCCTCTCTAGATTTGAACTTGTAACCTCCTAGAAGGAAACACATATTCTTAATCATCAAACCCACCAAAGTTTACATAAATATTTTGGCAAAAATCCAATTCAAATCATTTATCTATTACATAAATTTTCCAACTTAATGCTTTAATGTTTCCATAGTTAGTTTCCTTTTATAAAGAAACTAGTTTTAACTACTACAATGAGCATTTATAAATATTGATGCTTGACATTTATTTATTACTTAATTTTCATCAATTAATCTTTTAAAATTCCTAATGAATTACTCTCTTCTAAATTTATTTTTAATAAAGAAAAAGGGGGAATTCAAAAAACACGACTATATCTACTGTTTCTTCTTTGTAGGTATTGTTTGAAGAAAGCACAAATAGGTTTATATTTTAAATTATGCAATTGTACATTCATATGGTAATGTGGTTTATCTATTATTTGATTTTTAGAACTTAATATTTTAACATTTCAAATGAATTACTCGTTTAATTATTTTTTAATTAAAGAAAAGTGGGAATTCACGAAACCCGACTTCATGTGCCTCTCTAATCTTTGTTTTTAAGGTATTATTTGAAGAAAATGCAAATAGGTTTTATATCTTAGATGATGCACATTCACATGGTTTAAAATTGGTGATGTAATTACATAACGAGGAAATTATATTATAGTTAAAAAAATTATTTTAAAACCTTAAATTTCTCTATTTATTTATTATTAATAAATAAGAAAGACATATTTTTTTCAATGTATATAACTTTTTTACATGGCATTAGACTAAACAACAATATTAGGCAAAGAAAATAACTCTTTGTAATTCATACTTGTGTGAATATATAAAATATACTTAAAGAGATGAGAAGATGAGATGTGGTTGCATACCTTAAAAATGTAAATTGTTATTTATTTAGTAATAAATGAGAAACATAGTTTGTTTGTTAAATGGATATAACCTTTTTACATGGTGATACAACAAATAACTTTACATGGTGATACAACAAATAATAACTTGGGGAAATAATCATAATTCATCAAAGAACTTGAAGTTTCAAAAACAATTTAATTTATTTTCAACATGATGGTTTTCAATGGTTGTTAACTTTTCAAATCCAACATCATAAAATGAAAAAAAAAAAAAAAAAAAAAAAAAAAAAAAAACATAATTGGCCAATTATAGATAACTGTAATAAAACAACACATCCATAATATAAATGTTGAAATATAACATGTACATGTCACTCTTTATTGCCATCACCCTGGTTATCTTCCTCGCTTGGTGTTATAACATTGTTGTTCTCAAAAATATATTTTCATCTCAAATCATGTCTTAGCAGGAACCACCAATCCCTATCCAACACATCTGAGTAAAAAAACACTCGATTGTAGTGTTTTGGAAAAATATAAGACTCCTTATTTTCATCCCACATCCTTTTAGAGTTGATACATATTATTCCACCACCATGATATTCCTTTATATTACTCTGGTCAAATGGGTCCAACCACTTACACCTAAAAATAGCACGTTGGAAAGATGAGAATTCCACCTTTGTTTTTGTTTTTGTTTTTGTTTTTGTTTTTGTTTTTGTTTTTTTAGGTTAGAAATCCCAAGGAAAACACCCAAGTAATTCCCCTCATTTCGAGGATGGTACCCAAGGTAAACCCTGAAATCTTCAGGGCACAAGATTGATCAACAACAATGCTTGAATACATTACATCACTATATTCATTATGATCTCAACATGTCACTTACGAGAATTGAACCTAGGTGGGGAGGATAAAAATCATTCCACCCAACCACCCAAGATAAACCCAATTAACGAGAAGTCCACTTGCATGATCGCTTGTATCTTTCCAACAAAAACTAACTTCCCCTCTATTAGGTTTTGATCACGGTGGCTAGCACGACTAGATTGGTTAAACTCGACCTCCGCTCCACGGTCTAATGTGGCATGTCCATCATTTGCATCCTTAATGCAAAAATGATGTCCACATGCCCACATAGATGGGAACAAATGCGAATAAAGAATAGTTTCATATCTCTAATAATTTGAGCCTTAATAAAAACATAATATGTGTTATTATTTAAATTTGCATCATAAAGTGAATAATGTACATAGAGATATTATTATAGAGTTGTTGCACCCGATCCCTATGTTTAATGTATCCTCTTCACCATGTGGGTAATGACCAAACACACCATATTTCCCTCTAATCTAGTCACCCACCCAATTGTTGGGACAGATCATTGGCATATTTCATTTTAAATGATTGGGATAAGGCATGCTTCTACCGTTCAACCATCTAAATTATTTCTTGACATTGTTTCATTTCCTTCTTTTCTCTTCATATAATGTGACACATGGTTCCATTTCCTCTACATTGTAAAGAACAAATTTATTGATAGCATCAATTTATAAATTCGTCGATGTATTCCTGAAATCAAAATAAATAGTATGAGATCAAATATATATTATCAAATTCAATGTAAACAGTTACTCTATATAAATTTGATAAAATATAAGTGACTTACTCGTTATCATGTGCATTTTCTATTTGTTTCGAGTAGCTCCCCTTCCCTTTTGTCGTCATCTTGTTGGTCACCCCAAACCATTGTAGATAGTGTGTCATTGATTTGCTTAATGTACTCATTACCATGATATAAAGACTTGTATACTGTGTACCCAACTGCCATAAACCCCTCATATGTTTCCCTTTGTCGAACAAACCCCTTCAACTTTTTCACGTACCTATCTAAGAAGAATATCCAACAACATGAGACCACCTCAGCCTATTAAACCTCATCATCTAGGTCAATTAGAATATGGACTTACAAGAACATGAAACTTGTGGGAAATTCCTTATCAAACATACAAAAAATCTAAGTTTTCTCTCAATACCATCATAGAATTCTAGCCATGTGAATTTTGTTCAGTATAATCCAACGTACAAATGCATATAATTTAGATATGGTGTGTCACAAGTCTTGGGGAAAGTCATGGTTCAAACAACCACACACAAGCAAAGAATAATGGAACTAAAAAATAGACATATACAAAATTAACTGGCACAAAACTATGAGTGCATAGCATATTATAACCTACATTGCAGAAAAAGAAGCATGCAATCTATATACATATTTTTAGAAGGTTTAAATGGTCATGTGATTTCAACCATGAAAAATGTTCTTCTATGTTGAAGAAACATTGTAGAGTTGACCCATATAAAGAAGATGCCTTCACGCCCAATATATAATCCTTCACTAAAGAAAGAACATATTTCTTCAAAATCCATGGGACATCACCTTTTTTAAAATACCAAGAGGAATCAACCTCTCCTCTACTTTCTTTTCTTAGCCAATGTTTATTTTTAGTATTTGAAGAAAAAAGATCTCTCATAACACCCAATGTGTCACGTTTATTTTATGAATGTGCCTCCATAAAGAAGATGAAGCATTTTTTAATAAATGCATGTGATCTAGTAAGTGGGAAATCTTAAGATGCTCCCAATATAGAAGCTCATAAAATATAGATTTTGTTTTCATCCTAAGGAGAATTTTCTCAACATAGGTGTCAAAAAATTTAGGATCATTGAACATAGGTTCCCCATTTGAATTGAAAATTTATGTAATTTATTTCTCCTTCTTTGTGTCATATACCCTAAGCCAATCTATCAGTGATAATATTTTAGTCTTCAAGTTCTCTCTAGTTTTACCATTGAAAAAAGATGTTTCTAGTGGTCTTCTAGAAGGAATGCCATCAGTAGTCTACACTAGATTTCATAGGTGGTTGGACCACATAACCTTTATAAAATATCCACAACACTTACATCCATGATACCCTTTTTTTACAAGACCTATGATGTTATTGTATATGAAACATCTTAGCACCAAAGAAGACAGTTACAGCAAATTAAGTATGTCAAATAATGTTATGCATATAAAAATAAATAAAACATTGTGCTTACTCATTCAAATATGTCATACAACTTAAATGACATCTCTATCAATATGGGTCTTGATACATTGTATACATGTAACCCTTCCCATAACTGCTTCAATTCATCAATCAATGGTTGGAGGTAGACATCCATTCTCTTCACTTTTATTCTACCAGGGACTATAAGAGCCAACATAAGATGTTCATTCTTCACAGAAAACCATGGGGAGATATTGTTATTGATCACTACCACTAGCCAAACAAAATATGTGGTGTTTTGGAGGGAATATGGGTTAACTCCATCCATATTTATGCTCAATTGAATCATGTGTACTTCACTGAGGCCATGTATCCTCTATATGCTTCATGGATATTGAATCCACTAGGATTCACATAACTCTTCTCTCACTTATTTGCAAGGCATGCCACCCTTGCAACATGGATAATTATTTTCAATGAAAGAGCCTTTGTGTCCCTAGAATTATAGGCATGTACCTCAATGTCTTATGAGGAGGACCATTTTATTGCCCTTGTTTTTTTTATTTCTAGTACTTGGCATGCCCACATTCTATACATATATATTTGTCTATGTATTTTCCTTTGTATAGAATGCAATCATTTAGACAAGTGTGATATAATATGTACTCAACACCCGACTTTTTCAGCAATTGCTTTACCTATTCACAAATGTTGGGGAGGAGATTATCACTTGGAAGTACTTTATCTTTGAGTAACCTATCATTAGTGGAGAATAGAAATGTACATTGGCATCAAGCATGCATGAACTCCTTTTTCATTGTTGATTGTGTGAAAAGATTCGTTAAAATATAGGGGACTTAATGGTTAGTTACCATAGTAGTGTTCAAAAACACGGGACTGACATACCATACATTGCTTTCAAGTTGTACAATAACATTTTTGTCCCTAGTTGGGTAAACCTTGACCCATGTCCAAAGAGAGGGGTGGTAGAAGCATATTTGATGCTTTTGAAGAAGGTGTTGGTGATATGAATATCATCCCTTAACTCATATTACTAGAATGCATGTAACAGCATTGCCTCCATTGCATGGGTATCCCTTAATAAATCATCCATACCCACCTATATATTATTATCTTCGTCCCTAACATGTGAAGAACCAATGTTACTATAGATTTTTTGAATCAATGACTTGGGACATAGTGGGAATTGAATAGGTGGTTGATTCAACCATCCTTGGTGTGCTTCCTCTCAAAGTTGTGCTTGTTTAACATCCCTCTCTAGATATGACATCATAGTAGGGTGCAATGGTAGATGGTAAACACGTCATTTGTCATCATAATCATAGTTGTAAAAATATCAAACATTAAATTATTGATATTAGTAAACGCAATGCATTCAATATGTTCAAACATTACATCAAACATTTTATTAGAACATGGAATTTTTTTCCAATAGTACATGTGCAACCAACCATTTTAAAAAAACAATATCAAAATAAGAAATACATTTACATTAATTCCATTAAAAATCCAAAAATACAATTACTCGATGATCTTTTTCTTATGCCCCAAAGGGACATCTAAAGGTAGTCCTAATGCAAGTTGTTTTTTATGAGTGCTTGGTGGTCTACGAAATTATAGTTTATAAACAATTTGTTGTCAAGAGACAAAATACATATTGCATGCACAACAATAATAATCCTTTTTCATGAAGAACTCTTTGTCATTAGAATGTTTCTCAAACAAACAATTACATTGAACAATGAGTACTTATAGTTATTTATGAACCATGATGTTCCCATGAGTGTGTGGACAACCATCAATATATAATAGGTTCTTCCTATTAAATTCCTTCGAAGCATAACCATTCATGCACATACTATACATGGAAATGTTATGTTTGTA
>CBVK0103967630.1:0-40669 GCA_900067695.1 Picea abies
TTTTTAGCTACTTTGGATTTACCAGATTTATCTAGGATTTTGAATGATCTTATTTTGCATTCTCCTTATTAGCCGATTATACCTACCAAATTACCATCAGACATTCCTAAGTTTGATTGTCGATCAAGAGAAGACCCAAACAATCACTTCATGACATTTCATCTTTGGTGTTCATCCAACTCCTTGATGGATGACTCCATCCGATTACATCTTTTCCAATGCACTCTTACGGGTTCGACAACCAAATGGTATATTGAATTGCCACGAGGATTCTTCAATGATTTCAACACCTTAGCTATGTCTTTCTTGACAAATTACCAGTTACCGATATAATATGAGATAGGAATCAAAATTTTGAGTTCATTTAAACAATCGTCTTCTACTCACATTTCATATCATATTCACGAGTGGAGGAGGTGAAGACGATTAATCAAAGTTCCCCTTCCCGATCAATTATTGGCTGAGTAGTTTACCAAATCACTCATCAGTCTTATAGACTGTGATGTTTCCATGGGCAGTGTCATCACTGAAAAGCATGCAATTAGTCATGCTCAATACTTGGATCTCGTTTATTCTCAAATGGGAATATTATATGACTTAATCCCTGTTGCTCCTAGCCCATATAAAAATCCAACTCCAACACCTCTAGTAGCTTCTCATGTTGTTGATGGTGTGTTTGACACTTTTCATGCTGAGACTTAGTCCAAACAAGCCATTCATTCCAATCCCAAATCTACTACTGCTAATGTAAAAAATGTGTCTCCACCAAATCCCTCTCCTGGTAAAACCTCTGAGGTCAATATGGTTCATTCTACGCCTACCGGAAAATATCAAAATAAAAATAAAGGGAAGGGTAAGAATAAAGAGGATAAAAGTAATAATCAACAATCCAATAAACCCAAGACTCATTTTTCTAATGATAAAGGCAAGTGAAAACTTCAGTATCCTTGTCTTATATGTGGTGAGGACCATTATACGAAAAATTGTCTGAGACATGCAAAGGTTACTAAGTTCCTTCAAGGAATCAGGATGCCTTCTACACTTGTCATTTTTTCACAACCTTGTCCTTCTCAACAACATGCCCAATTGGTTATTTATGACCAACCTTCTCCCTCTACCACATCTTATGTACTTATGTGTACTGGTGACTCCAAGAAGAATGAAGTTGCAGTCACTAGTCGAACCAAAGATTATTCTCCTTCTAAAGAGGAATTTGATGATTCACCTCCTCCATTGGTTAAACTTCCTCCATCAACTTCACCTCCCAATGGTCCTCTTCATCTTGAACGAACTAATCTAGATATAGTTCTTCATTCACCTCATAAGGGCATCATTTGTAAGTCGTCATTTAACCCCCATGCATGTGCCACTCAAAACTATAGTATTGTAGAATATCTTGCACAGGCACCTTCTGCGATGTCGTCTCTCGAAGTCCTTCAAAGTTGTCCTATGCAACAAAAAGAACTTTAAAAGGATATTAGTGGAATCGATCCTAACGATATGAATTTGATAATATTTGACTTGGAAGATCATATTCCAAGGCTCCCTCATCAATTAGCATTTCAAATACAAGTCATTGTGGAAAATAAGAATATTTGTAGAACAGTTGTTGATGAAGAAGCTTCAACTTGTGTCATGTTCGTCACTTGTTGTAAGGCCATTGGCTATCCCGCCCTTACCGAATCACACAATAATTTAAAATATTTTAATGGTACATGGTTTAAACCTTATGGTGTTCTTCCTTGGTTATCTATTATGTTAGAAGGAAAAGTAGTTGCTATTGAGGTTGAGGTGTTTGATGCACCTCTCGATTACAACCTTTTAGTTGGTTGTAGTTGGATCGATGCTATGCACACAGTGTTTTCTACTCTTTTCCGTGTGATATGTTTCCCTCACCAAGTTAAAGTTGTTACTGTAGATCAACTCACCTTTTTTAGTTCTGACTCACGCACTAGTAACGTTCCATTCATAGAGAAAACACCTCCTGGTTATGAGAATGTCGGTGTGGGTCTTTTAAAAGATTCATCTTTAATGGGTACTTTCCCCATTCCACCGCCCGATGTTCCTCCTCCTTTTTTCGCTTCTACTAACATGATTTAGACCAGTGTTGGTGAAACCCCTGAGTCTTATGACCCTTGGATAATACCTATCTTAGAAAAATGTCTTCGTTATGGTGACTGAATGCCTTTAAGAACAATGGAATTGAACTATCAAGCTATTCAATCGATGACTCCTTCTCCTCATTCTCTCTTAGTTATGTCTCCTAATCCGTTTCACATGGTATTTCACACCGATGAAATGATCATGAAAATTATGTCCATGGAATACACCCCATGGGATGATGGGTATCATCGTTCTATGCTTTTCCTGGAACCCGAGACTATCACGAGTTATCAACGTATTTCAAATCGGTCTACATTCATTACTATTCCCCTAGCTTTTGAACCAACACATGATGTTTTGTATGAAGGGAACTTGGGAAATATTTCACCTACCATCCCTCTAGATATTTCGATTAAGCCTGGGATTGTGGAAAATGTTCATATAGGTTCCTCATGTTCTCTTAATGAGATCCAAACTTACAAGGCCATTTTCCAAGAATTTTGTGACATTTTTGCATGGAGTTACGAAGAAATGTATAGAATTGATCCAGATATTGTTGTACATGAAATTAAGACATACCCTGATGCTAAATCAATTTGACAAAGACTTCACCCAATTCATCCATGAAAAGTTGCAGCAATCAAACTTGAAGTTGAAAAATTTCTTAAAGATGGTTTTGTCTACCCTGCAGGGTTGACTGATTGGGTGTCCAATCTTGTTCTGTTTACAAAGAAACAAGGAACATTCCGTGTTTTTGTTGATTATATGGATATTAACAAGGCTTTTCTCAAACATAATTATCCAACCCCTTTCGTTGACCAGATCGTTGACGATTGTGCTGGGAGTGAAATATTCTCTCTCATGGATGGATTCTCTAACTATAATCAAATCAATATTTTACCTATGGATCAACATAAGACTACTTTTATTTTGCCTTAGGGTACCTTTGCATACTGTAAACACCCTTTTGGTCTTAATAATGCTGGTGCGACTTTTCAACGCGTTATGTATTATGCTTTTCATGATATCAAACACATTGTACAACCTTATCTAGATGACTTACCAGTGCATTCCATGAGTCGTCAAGACCACCTGACACACTTATGAGCCATTTTCCTACGCTTTCGATATTATCGCATATGATTGAATCCACAAAAATTCATTTTTTGTGTGGAGTCTGGATGAATTCTTGGATTTATCATTTCTACACATGGGATCGGGGTGGATCCCTTCAAGGTTGAAGCTATTATCAATTTACCTCCTCCTTCTACCATATGCCAACTCCAAAGTTTGCAAGGGAAGGGAAACCTTTTACGCTAATTCATTCCCAATTATGCCGAAATAATGAAAGGTTTCACTCGACTTCTTAAGAAGGTTCATGATTTTGTATGGGATGACACTGCCAACAAAGCCTTTGATGATTTGAAGCTTGCCTTAACCTGTACCCCACTTTTATTTCCCCCTGATTATAGTCGATATTATTTCTTATACCTGGCTGCTTCAGACTCTACCATAGCCATGGTTCTAGTCCAAGAGGATGATTCACACAATGAACATGTTATTTACTATTTGAGTCAGAGTCTTACAACCATTGAAACCAAATATATGCATGTGGAGAAATTGGATTTGGTGGTTGTTCAAGTTGTTCAACATTTTCGTCATTATATATTATTGCACAAAACCATGATTATTTTTTATCGCAACCCTATGCAACATATCCTTACACGACAATTGCTAGAGGGAAAATACTCCAAATGGATAGTGATTCTCCAGGAGTTTGAGTGAGCCAAGTCAAATAAATCTTTGGTTTTTGTTGAGTTGATATGTGACCTTCCCTCCATTGAGATAGAATCTGTGGAAAAAGATTATTTTCCTAGTGAATCTCTCTTTCTAATTAGTTCAGATGATATCTGGTATGGAGACATTATCATTTATCTCCAGACCCAAAATTTTTGGCCTGATATTTCTTGTGTATATCGTCATCAAATTTGGTATCAAGCCCGTCAATACATTATCCTTGGTGATACCCTTTATCATCGTGGTATTGATTTTGTATTTCAGCAATGTCTAACTTATGATGAAGCCAATAAAGCTTTAAATGACTGTCATTTCGAAGCATGTGGTAGTCATATGTCTGGGTATGCCACTGCCCAAAAGATATTATGAGTCAATTACTTCTGGCCTTCTCTGTTTAAGTATTGCATTACTATCGTTCAGAAATATCACGCTTGTCAAACCTATAAAAATAAGATTCAATCACATCCTTCTCCTATTTACCCTATAGTCTTCTTTGTTCCATTCGCTAAATGGAGCATTAACTTCATGACATGTAACCCTCACTCGACCAGGGGGCATGGATACATTATTGTAGCTGTGGATTACTTAACTAAATGGGTTGGGGAGATGCCTACATTTGATAATACCGAGAAAATTGCAGCGTTGTTCATATTCAATCATATCGTCACTAGGTTTGGTGTCCCTCAAGCCATTGTCACCGACCATGACAACCATTTTCACAATTTCATGATGTCTGAGCTTACTGATAAGTTGGGTCTACGACATGAAAACTCAACCCCTTACTATACATAGGCCAATGGCCAAGTTGAAGCAATCAACAAAGTGTTAACTACTATGCTTCGACGAATGGTAGGAATTCACAAGTCAAGTTGGGACACAATTTGTTTTCTAGCATTATGGGCCTCTCAGACATCCGTTAAATCTACCACAGGGTTCACACCTTTCGAGTTAGTGTATGGTAGTGAATATATTTTTCCGATTGAATGTGAAATACCATCTCTAAAACTAGCTGTCGAACTTCTCCCCAACACCACAGTCGAAGAAGAACATCTCTTGTATTTAATTCAATTAGACGAGACTCGCCGTAATGTTGCGTTATTCATAGAAATTCATAATAAACGTGTCAAATCTCAATATGAAAAACATGTCAAACCACGTTTTTTTTCTAAGTATGATTTAGTTTATGAACAAGATCACAACTTATTGGGGGTCGGTAAATTCGAGCCCATGTGGCATGGCCCTTATATCATTAAATGAGTGTTGGAGAAAGGGGCTTATGAGCTAGTAGGTTAAGATGGAATCCCTTTGGCTGAACCCAAAAATGGGCTTTACCTAAAGAAGTACCATGCTTAAATTGTTTTTGCATGAGTGCTTTGTATTTTAGTGTATCATACTCTAGTGTGATTTTTTCATTTCTTGTTATGCCTTTAAGATGCTTACCCTTCCTTTTTCTTGGTTTCCATATGTCAATGTTCTCAGTACCCTATATCGGATTTGTTGATGGTGCTAGTCACAATACTCAAAATCCATCATCTGATGCATGGGCAATCTATGCACCTACGAATGAGTTGATCAGTCTACACGGTATTTTCCTTGGTCACGCAACTAATAATATTGCGAAATACAATGCATTTATTGAGTTATTAACTGATTCCATCTCATTTGGAATCCGTCATCTAATTGTACATCTTGATTTGCAACTACTGGTGCTGCAATTGAGCAATTGTTATTCCATCCGAAGTCCTACATTGTTACGGGTGTACTTGAGAATTTGCCTCTTGGAAAGACATTTTGATTACATTGAATATCAACACATTCCTAGATATCTAAACACATTAATAGATGCATTGACTAATTATGTTTTAGATAGACATTTTCTCCATTTATAAATCCAAACACACATTTAAAAGATAAGTAAGTTGGTAGAAGTTTTATATTAGAACGTCAAAAGTTACAAAAAAGTGTTTGTCTTGAGACCAAAATGGTGAAACAAATGGCTTTGTATACATATGCATCAAGGATGTTGCTCGCTATAACAAACAACTTCCCGTAATACACAACATAGCAGTCGACCAATGGATGCTGACACGCCAAATGTATGGCTTTGGTAGCGTCGAGGTAACTCGTCCACAATGATGTTAGGGATATTCATGGTTAATCCCTCAATGTTTTGTTCGATCTCCTTGAGATCCTCAACTGCTACCCCTCGAGCCACCACTATGCCTATCTCTCCACGTCTCTGGATAGAAGATGATTCTGGAGGCCTGAAAGGTGCCACATTTGCATTGTTGAGAACACTTGATTAGTCTCAGATACATAAAAACAATATTTGTTTTTATAATTAAAATACCAAAACCAACATATAATGAAAAAAATCCTTCTTACCTATCTCTCCCCACTGAGAACCCTCAAGTAATTCCAATTCAATATCTCCATGGAATTCATTCCTAGCATATGCATAGTCCTCAACCATGAAAAGATGATCCCCCAGCCACTGGAAGAAAGTTGGACCATATGTAACGATGGACATGCCACCATGACATGCCATAAAGTCTAACAATCTCTTCATTCGAGGACCCTGTGGAGTGGGTATTCCCCATTCCACATGCTATAGGCACAAAATGGGGACCCTCTCTAGGAAGAAGGATACCAAAATAGATCCATACCTGAATTGTTTCAATTGACCGGTCCTACACTTTGTCAATTGTTTCTTCATGTTTTTTAGGAGGCCCTCACACGAGTTGAAAACCCAGGGCTCCATACACTCGATAACATACTGAAAATGGATTTGTAAAGCCATGTGAAGAGCCACACTCCCTGCCATATGAGTGATAGTATAGAGAATGGTCCTCAAAGGCAAGTCTTGAACATCCTTTATGGAAACTTCTCCACTATGTTTCTCTGTACCAGGTATGCAGTGATGTGCTACATAATAATTCATGGGTTCACCACCACCTCTGATTCCCGATAGTGACACTCGAGAGCCATGATGAGATAACCTAGTCAAGAAGCATATGTTATCGATATCTAGGGTGAATGTATGCATCCCGACATGAAATTATTTCTCATTAACGTCCCACATATGGACCAAGTGTTCCAATAGCACCAATTGGGCCCTCATGCCTTGCACTTTGAAAATTTTTAGCAATCCACACTCCCAGAGTGCCATGATATTGCCCAAATCATTCCTGATAAAGTAATCTTCCTCCTCATGCTCTCATTCCCTCCATTCGAGCATGATGATGAATGAAAATATGCCAAACAACAATAAAAGATGATTAGGCTCATCAAAATTTCAAAGTTGTAAGTTTTCCTAGCTCTCTCTCTCTCTTTATAGTTTTTGAGTTGTTTTCATTGTAGGGTCCCTTTTTCCCACAGCGTGGCATCATTTAACCCTAGTTGTAGAACCCTTGCGATGATCTAGGATTGGCGCAGTTCATGATAGGGAGGACCTGCGACAATCTCCCTTGGAAAATTGCCCATAACTCAAATTTTAACCATTAAAAGTGAAACAAATTACCATGAAAAGAGAGAGGGGAGGAAGAATACCTACTTCATGGAAGCGGCTTGAGAAACCATCCACTGAGCACTCCAGAATTGTCACTTGAAAATCAAAGGAAAAAGAGGTTTTTTGGCACTAGTTTGGTGAAAATGCAAATGAAATGGTAAATGAACTAGTTTTTGCCTATTTTATTTATTTTTACCATTTTAATCTTCTTTTTTTTTATGTCTGGAGGAATCAACAACTAGTTGGGCACGTGCTCGTGTTACACGTGGCCGTGTTATTTTATTTTTACCATTTTAATTTTAAATTAAATTAATTTTTAAATATTTTTACCTAGGTCATAAACCTAATGAGCCTTGCAAAGTGTTGATATTGCAGGTTGAGAGATATGATGACCAAACTTTTGATATGGATCACCCTTTTTGGTTGTTTTTGCGTGTTTTTATGATGTATATATACTTTTAGGATTTTTCAAGAAAAACTTCGAGCATGGTCTTTATTCTTTCTCACGCTCGTGAAACTATGAGAATGTAATCGAGTAACCTTTTATCACTTTTTTCGAACTTGTAATGGAAATATGAAAAATTAACCCTATGGAGACTCCTTTAAGCTCTTTTCAAGCTCCCTAAACATAAAAAGATATCCTTGCGAACTTGTTCTTTTCACACTCATAAAAGTATTTGAAGAAAACGTCTTATGAGCGGTATATTATATCTTTCTCAGTCTCATCAGAATAATTTACGAAAAAAGACATTTTGGAGTTTTCTTTAAGTGTTTTTCAGACTCTCTAAACATGAAAAACCCATGAGTTTTCTTTAAGTGTTTTTCAGACTCTCTAAACATGAAAAACCCATGAGTTTTCTTTCTTTGGACTCGTAAAAAAAACATCGAAAGTCCCATATGGGAGCAAACCACTCCTTCCTAGGTGTTAGCACCAGAAGTCACCCCTGGATTGCGGCAGACGTAAGCCTGATACCCATCAGAGTTTCATGTCACAGGTTGGTTATGAAAAGGTCAAATGGGCACAGTCTCAAGAAAGTATTGTCTTAACTCAGAAAAATGGACTGATATGCACAAGCAGGTGAGGTCTTGTTTTAACTTCAGTCAGTAATTTGTAGTAAGGGTGAGTAGAAGGAATAATTTGGTGAGGAAAGGTAGAGGTCTGTCGAGGACATTGGGTCTCTCAGCATCCTAAGAAAGAAAAACTTAAACACAAGGTCTTCTTGGATTCAAATCTCAAAGATACTGAAAGAAATCATAACAACATTACATTCAAACATTCAACATAATACAGTAACAACAATCCATGTGAATCAGTCATTCATGAACTTTCTCAATAACAAAGACAGATAAGACAGAATAAGAAGGTTGAATGTTATTAAACAAGAAGTCTCAGGCTACAACACATAAGCAAGAACCAGGAGCTTCATTAAAACTTTACAATACAAGAGCTTTTCTCTACCATCGACACTTGCAAAATATAAAAACTGAGTATATATACTCAAATCAACTCGCCCCCCTACAGAACCGCGCTCTGGTAACTATATTCAAGGCTTGGCGTCTTCATATTCCTCTATTAGACCACACTTGCACTCTTCTATTAGACATGATCTTGGATCGGTATGGGCTTTGCAGAAGAATATGTTGACAGGGGGACCTTGGGTTGGCAATCTGCCTCCATGACCAGTTTCTCCATGCTTTCCATTTAAGGGGTGAAACGAGGTTTCAACTACCTCCCCTCATTTCCATTAACTTCTTTCATTGGGATCAAGATGCAGCCTAACACCCGGGAATTCCTTTAGGCAGTTCCCATGACTTCCTCAAAATGACCTTGGCACTTCGGGCCATGCTGATTTCCTTCTGCATTCAATACATGCACTCCCGGCCTTTGGCACAACTCCCCTCTATCACTCCAATATTGCATGTGACCTCATGCCACAACCTAGAGCTTCCATCCAAAGGTGATGTCGGGATTTTTCACTCCAACTTGATTCCAACATCGTGATGCCCGAAATCGCGAAATGGCCTATGAGATCGATGGTCAGTCTGCTTCAAAATAGACAACTACAATATTTTCCCTAAAAACATGAAATACTAACTAGCTATGAGCATTGGCCCCTCTTCCTGGACCTACTTCTCACTTTATCACATGTTGAGACCACGGGCCTAGTTCTCGATCGTTTTGTGATTTCACGTTTCGGGGGTCTCGCATCATGTTTCACTTCGGAAACCTAATCCGTGAAATCATGATCCTGTTGATCTGACACCACATGTCCCTTAATTTGAACGGCTCATATTGAAACCATTGGATTTCTAGGTCCTGGTATTTCAGGATATGGATGCACCTTAACGACGAGAACCCCGAACTCCTGATTCTCGATCCTCTGAAAATTGTCGGTGTTAGATCAACAACCCTCGACTCTTCATGATCGAATGACCTGGATCATTTTGTGACTTCGTGTTTCATGAGATCTGATGAATTTTCTCCTTGACCTCTCCATCTCGCGAAACTGCGAAAAAATACTCTTTGGCCACTCGTCTGATTTGAGACCACATCAAACCACTTCATGTGTTGTTCTTGGTGCTCACGACTGTGACCTGTAAACAATTACTTGGATGATTGTGGGGCCTGAGAAAACAAAAGGATCAGCAACTGAGGCAAAGAGAGAAGTGATCGATTTTATGGAAAACAGAGAGGTTCATCGCCGATATTTATCAGGCAAGCTACCAAGGAAAAATAGGTCGATCAAATGGATGGGGGTGAACAGAAGAAAACTATAGGCCGAGAGGGAACACTTACGATCGGATTTACAAAAGGAGGAGAGGCAAGAAAAATTTGCATACTTAAGGTGTAAACCACAACTCCTAAGGCTTTGACAAGTTAATGTGCTAACACTCGGGTTCGTTAAAAATACTCTGAGGGACTCATCCAAAGGATGAGCTTACATTAAAAGCATATGTTATCCTCCTCAAGCTTGTGTAAAAATAAATAGGTACTTGCCAAAAATGGTGGGGGGAAATTGGGAAAGAAATGTATATCTATATCTGTGTTAGTGGTAGTAAGTCTCTCTTGAACATGACACCTCTCTTCATCATTATATCCAGGTTGGGAAATCCATTTGTCTCTTGTTTGACCATCCACAAGTCTTTCTATTGGGCCCTCCTTGAGTCAATGCTGCCAAGACAATTGTCGTGTCATTCATATGCTCAATAAAAGTTCAACCTAAACAAGCCTTCTATTGAGTTGACCATCTGCAGTCCTTAAATTCTTACCATGTCGGCCTTTCCTGAGTCAGTTATGAATCACTTTGTAATATGATATACTTCAAATATGTTACATATTTCATGTCAATGATGGGGGATACATTAAGGCCCTCCTATGACGAGTCTTTTCCTATCAACTTCAACTCATTATCTGAGAATTAGACTTAGAAATCATTTAGTACCTTGGAACCTGCATGCTTCAATGGCAGGTCTCCTTGTTTTCAACAGTGGGTTCACATCATTGGCTCCTCATTGCAATATTCCATCGAGTTTTCAAATTCAAATCATTAATTCACATTTGTTGGATTGTACTAGAGTACCTTGGGGGTAATTGACATAAATGGTGATTTCCCTCGCACTTGTTAACGATATCCATTAATGACTAGTAATCAAGTGGTTTCTACCATGTTCGATTTCGACACCTGTAATCACATGGTCATATTCATACTCCAGGACAATGGAAATGAAGACCTTGGATCTCACCATATTGATATAGGTTGTGATGGAGTATTCATAAGTCTGTATTGACACAGATCCACCGTGTATGTCTCGGGGCTATGTCCAAATTTGAGTTTTTAGAGCATAGATCCATACTGTATTTCTCATGGCTATGTTGAATCATGATGACATGGATCCAAAGTGTATGTTTGGTGGCCATGAATCACTTGACACTTATGATTAGAGTCACTTGTAGTCTGAGTATGAGAATGACTACCTCAGAAAATCAGATATTATTATGCATATTCTTGATTGTTTGCAGGTTCTCGACTGATGTGATACTTTTTCTCAACACAGACATTCTACAAAGAATTTCAATTGTCACATGTTCCAACATCATACTTTGGGGGGAATTATGTTACACATTAGTTTGGTCACCCCTATGATCAACTGATAATATGTGTATGACTCACTTCTATGTTCCTTGAAGCTACTAAATGAGACTTTCTCCATGAGGAATCAAATCATCTTTCTTTTCTTAAAAACCATATCAAAAAAGATCATCGCACCCTGTTAAATGCTTGGGGTGCGACTATGCTTGATCATCACATGATGCACCAAAATGGATTGCGATGTCTCTGCAAGTTGTTTGTGCTTAGGGTGCGATGAGGGTCAAACAAGGGAAAGAGTTGAAATTCACAAAAGTTCTAGAATGGAATCCTCTAGAATATGAGGTGGCCTCCTTTCGATTTGGATCTTACTCACTTATTTGATGTATTGGTATCATCCTAATCTCCTCATCCATCCCTCTTTCACCGTATATAAAGAGGGATCTCTCATGGGAAAGGCTAGGTTGGCTTATGCATGAAGAATTCTGCTGAAGATTGTACTTGTGATAACTTTGCTTTTGATTTTCAAGTCAGGTTGTGAATACTCTTCATCAAAATCATTGGAGAAAGGTGTCTGTGTTGAAACAAAGGGCCATTGGAAGGGACCTTGGAACATCAAGGCATAGGTTGTATTCTCGACTTTCATCAATATAATGCAGTGATACATTTCTTTCATGTAAAAGTGTCTCCATTTTTATTGTATAACTCCTTGATCTTATACATAGGCTTCATTGGAATATATATATATCTTTTTTCTCTCTCTTTGTTGGTTTTTTCTTCTTAATAGGTTCAACATCCCACAAATCCAAAAATGGAACAAAGACGACACTAGCGAGGATCACAACGTTTAAAAGATATGTCATTTGTCCCTTTCTGAACTAGTTTACATTACAATGAAATCTATGGAGAAACTTGTATTCTTCTATGTTTTTTTCTAATTTCTTGTTGAAGTTAGGGAGATTAGTTTGTATCTGCACTTACTGATTTGTCTGATAACACAGAGTTTCAAAATCTCTTCTAATAATTTGTAGTTTTGAAGTCTTGACTTTGTCCATACCTTGATAAGATGTTTGTATGATCTAGATTTATGAGCGGAAAAATGAATAATAGATTGAATACCATAACACAAAGATACAAAGAACAACAATAGATATCTAGTGAACAATAACTTCTATTGAATAAATAAAATACGTTGAAACTGTAAAACTACGGAACTGAAACAACTTGATTGAATGGTGGTAGCTATCTCTGAGAAGAGATGTGGCTGCTACATACATCCATTTGAGCATAAATGATTAAAATGAGGCTCCAGAGGCCTTTTTAACATTACTCATGAATGCCAAAACCATATACATCCAAAAACCTAACCCTAGGAGATGAAACACCAAAATTTATGTGGGCCTCGATGAGTAAGTTGGTACCTCAACTTCCTGGGGTTGTAACTTTTGCATACGACCTCTGTTTAAGGCACGTGATAGCTCGTTGGAAAGGTCTTTTCAAGAAATACACATTATGCTATCAAACTTTGACTCTGTCTATAGTTTTATTGTGGCAAGCCAAAACAATACTGTTTAGGGCCCCAAAATGACCTTAGAAGTACATAAAGATATATTGACATGTAAAATTCCAAAATTATCCAGTTGGATTAGGTCAGTGGCCACCAATATCCACTTGGAATTTTTGTAGGGATTTAGACAACCTCTAAAGTGTAGAACCCACAATTACAAGGAATTAATGAAGAACGTGTTGAACTAAAAACTATCAAGAGGAGCTAATTGGAATAGGTGGTTGGCCACCAATATCTACCTGGATAAGTCCTCCCCCCTTAGGAAGTAATGGTATCCATTGCATTGAGTTCCCCCATCAGGTAAGTAAAATTCTGTTAAATTTGGCCTCGGTTGAGCCACTTGCCTTGGTGTAGGAGTTGCCCTGCCTTGACAACCCGATAAATATGGATCCTCTACTGGCGAGTTCCCTTGGCCTCTATGTCCACTATCTGATCAGTAGATGCATGTTCCATGTAGTTAGGGTTGATATATTTTGGTGTCAAATGTCCTACGATATCTGAGGTGTCCAATAATGGTGGAAAATATGGCCAAAGGAGGTTCACATTGAACATTAGGTGCAAGCTAAGGAAGGGTGGAGTGTTGATCTCAAAAACATTGCTACCCCCTTGGTGATAGTGTAAGGCCCATAGCGAAGTGGGAAGAGCTTATGATGGGGCCCTGTAAGGTGCTATTTCTATAAATGTAATTAGACCTTGTCTCCCACCTGAAACTGGTGCGGTACCTGATGTTGATCATGGCGCTGCTTGTACTTGTTGAAAAGTCAACAAGAAATGTCTGTCTAATTTATTTTTCCCTTAAATAAATTGGACAATAAATATTAATCTATTATCTCATAATTACTTGAAAATAGTTAACTGAAATGGAAAATCAGTTAGCTATAGGAAATTCGAGTTCAAAGGTTGACTGGTGGGACATGGAAGTCGAATTAGTTGTAACTAAGTGACTTAAAGTTGTAACAAAGTTATAAGTGTAGTTATGTGAGTTGTGAAGTAGTTTAACTAAGTTAAGTGAGTTAAGCTCAGTTGTACTAGTTGTAACTAAACTTACACTAGTGAGAGTTCAGTTAATTGATTATTAATTAATTCACAATCAGTGATCTCACATGCAACTGAAGATTTACCACTGTTAACTACATGCATGTCAGATCCAGTCGAGACCCAGTTGAGATAACAGGTGAAAGGGATAGTTTGGCTATGAGTTGTGATTTGAGTGAAGTGCACTCATAAAATCACACACACAGTGTATGTGCTCATGAGCAATGCGTAACCTAGGCAAGAGGCACTTCGAATCATTTTGCAATTTTTCCATTGTAGGGATTGCATAGAGGAGGCAGGTTGTGTGGAGGCAGAGATTTGGCACATGTATTTGTTGATTTTTATATGATAGTGTGAGACGATTATATTGTACTGAGAGATATTGGATTAGAGTTTTGTATGAGATTGTTTCATGACCCATGATATACATAATATGATAGTGGTGTTTTTAGATTTACGCTTTCCAGGTAAAACATCTGTGTTATGTGCGATTGATCTTTCTTCTTGATATTGCAATTGGTGATCATGTTTTAGATTCCGAAAGAATATTTGTGGAAGTGATTTTGTATTTAACAGTGACATATAATTGTTATATCAAGAGAATCCAGGAAATACATAATTTGTATTAAAATTTCTACATGGTATCAAAGTGCAGAAGATTGTAGAAGTTGATTTTGTGATTGGATAGAATTCGAATTTGCAGAAATACTTTCTTGGTGCTACAACTGATTCAAGATCGAAATGGATTTCAATGGCTTGAGTTTGGAGTATGCACTTGAGGGAAGCTCAAACTACTTGCTTGGAAGGATAGGATGGAGGAATTACTCAAAGACAATGGCTTGAAGAAATTAATTGACAAAGATGTTCCTAAGCGAGATGTTGCAAATCTTGATGCATGGAAAAAGAAAGTCGCAAAGGCGAGGAGGATTCTATTGGAGGGAGTACAAGACCACATTGTCTCAAGCATCCATGGGAAATCCACACCACATGCGATGTGGAAGGTTTTGATGGATCTATTCCAAAACAACAATGACCATAGGAAATTGACGCTCAAAGATAAACTCAGGAAGATCAAAATGGAGAAGGGTGACTCCATTCCAAAATATCTCATGAAGTTTGTCCAATGTTGGGATGAGTTGGGTAGTGTGGGAATAAAAATCACTGATGAGGATTTGGTGTGCTTGGATCTCCTAGGAATTCCAAAGAGTTGGCACAGTTATTAAGACTCTGTCAATGGAAGGGAAAAACTGCCAGATTGGGAACGACTATGGTCAGATCTAGTGTAAGACGAGTTTAGGCGGAACACTAGAGATGGATCTTCATCAAAGCATGATGATGAAGAGGATTTTCTTTGGCTGCCAAGGAAAGGAAAGGGAAGGGGAAGAAATTCCATTCAAAATATGAGTCTAAAGGCAAGAAGTTGGATTTGTCAAAAATGAATTGTTTTCACTGTCACGAACATGGGCATATTGCTACTAACTATTCGCAAAATAAGAAGAACAAAAGGTTGTTGGAGCTACAACTAGTGAGGCCCTTGCCTCAAAATTTGAACTCGAATTCTCCTTGATCGCATGCATGGCTTCAAGTGCATTGGGATCGGTGTGGTATTTGGATAGTGGCACTTCCTTCCACATGACGAGAGATAAGGATTTTTTCAGTGACTTGGAGGAGAGAGATTTCAAAATGCATATAGATATGGGCAATGATGGATGATACAGTTCGACTGGTATTGGTACCATTACCTTTCAGAGGGATTTAGGTAAACCATTTCAATTGAAAAAATTTATGCATGTTCCAGGTCTTAAGAAAATCCTGGTCTCAGTTGCAATGTTGGAGGACAGAGGCTATGACGTTGTTTTCAGCGGTGGAAAATATTTTTTGCAACATAAAAAAACAGGTCAAGTCAAGAGGATAGGGATTCAAGTTACAGATCGCTACATGCTAGAGGTAGATGGCTGCTCTTCCATGATGGGAAAGGCAGAAAAAGTGGTGAGCCAGGATGAGGATGAATTATGGCACATGTGATTGGACCATCTTCATCATGGAGCCTTGAAGATCATGCAACAAATATCTACTAGAATTCCAATGGGAACACTTGCTCAGTTAGATTAGTGCAAGGGTTGCACCATGGGGAAGTATATAAAGTCCACCTTTCATGAAAAGGAGAACCATGCTTCCGTGATCCTGGAGAGAATTCACACATATGTGTCGGGACCATTCTCAGTTGCTTCAAAAACAAAACATAAGTATTATGTTATTTTTGTTGATGAATTTTAAAGTAAATGTTGGATCTTCTTCATGCAGAAGAAGGATCAAACATTCTCAAAGCTCTGTGAGTTTAAAGCATTGGTGGAGAAAGAGTCTGTAGCACCCCTTTTATGGCTACCAATGCTTAAACGCTATTAAGATATGACTATAACCCCACTCCATACATAACTCATACAGATGTTATTTAATCCACATGCATTCACAATTAAACATATTCACGTTCAAAGTAAACATATTATCTGCTGCTATAATTAACAATCCATAGTGTTTCATAATAATTCATATACACAGCAGAATTCATGATAACATAAGTAGCACAGTCATGCTAAAAATGATTAAAACATAATCAGGTACTTATCTTTGCAACAATGGTAGTTTCACCAACCAAGTGCAGGCCTTCCATGACCCTACCAGCCTTAGACCACACTGCTCATCAGCTCAGAAGTGGGTCACCCCCGAGCTGGGACTAAGCTCCACCCCAAGGCAAGGAATCCTAGGCTAGGCTGAGGTTACAGGGAAAACAACATAGAATGACCGGAAGGATTCTTCCCAGGATGCCATCTTACGCCCACTACTCCCAAACTCTTATTCCCCACATGCCTATTCCACTCGGGAGTATACACCTTCACAAGCACAGTCCATCGGTGCTACACCTCCCTCTCTGGGTCTCGGTAACATGCTGGATCAGGAAGTCTCAGAGCCTAAAGCTGGTGCTGGACACTCTCTGGAAGAAACCACTTCCTAGCAAACTCTCTCTCCTGGAAAGAGTTGCTCACAGGCCTGACAACCTGCCTCTTCCAACAAAAATTACCTCCCTCACCTAGAGAGAGGTTACACACAGTTTCGACACAGACTTACACTGGCCTGTAAGCCCCGCACAGTCCAGCGTTGCATGGCCACAACAACCAATTGGGAAAACAAACACAGGCTTCCCAAACTGGTTCAGCAAACATGGGATAGTCTTCACGGTTTTGGTTTTGGGATTGCACGAGGTGTGCAGAGATCCCACATACAAGCTCCAACTGTTCAGACAAAGGATGTACCGGCTATCTTTGAAATCAACACAGGCTTTTCATCTTTCAGGGTTGCACCAGGGTATTCTTGCAGAGGTCAGACCGTTCATGTTCAGATGGTCGGGTGGAATGGAGGAGCAAGAGCCTTCACGACTTACCTCATTTGTTTTATTTGCATGCATTAGGGTGGACACTTGTCACCCTTGAAACTACATGCATTCCTCGGCATGCATTACCTTTCTCATGGTTAGGAACTTAGGATAAAACATAAATGGCACACGTTCTTTTGGAATAATAATAAAATATTATTCCCAGGCTAATGCCCTCTAGGCTCAATACTTAGCCCCTTTTCCACCTTCCAGCCCCTAATTCGTTGCCCACTCTATGGATGCTTAGTCCCCCTCCACTCATTCAACATGGTCAGTCTGCACCTCGCAGTGTTTATATTTTATTAATTGTTCTACGCAATTACATATACAACAACAGGCTCCTGGCCTTCAACACTTAGGCTCCCTGGCCTAATAACACATAAGCCTCCAGCTTATAAGAACTCATCTCACCAACCTATAAATCATAATTACGATTATATTCAAAACATGGTTCACTACGGGGCTCGGCCTTGGGGACACTACAATTCCCCTCCCCTTATTGTTGCACTATCCTCAGTGCAACTTACACTGTCTCAGCAAGCTTTGCCCGCATAACCTCTTCATGCTCCCATGTTGCATCCTCAGGACTGTACCAAGTCCACTGGACCTTTACAAGCTCTATGGCTCAATTCCAGAGCTATTTTCTTTTCCTGTCCAATATGCGCACAGGATGCACTTGCAGGACACCTTCTGGTTCCACCTGAATCACATTCCAATCGATAACATGATTAGCATCCAGTACATATTTCTTAAGCAGTGAAACATGAAACACATTATGTACAGTCATAGATGCAGGTAATGCAAGCATGTATGCAACTGGCCCAATCTTTTCCAAGATCTCAAATGGCCCACAAAATCTTACTGCCAACTTGGTGCAACTTCCCAGCCTCAGGGAACTCCTGTTAGTTTTCACTTTCAGGAAAACATGGTCACCCACTTTGAATTCTCAATGGGTTCTGTTACTATCAACGTAACTTTTCTGCCTATCCTGAGCAGCTTTTAGATTATGTTTAATTCTTATCATTTGGTCTTCCATCTTTTTGGGTACCTCAGGCCCAACTACTACTCTGTTAGCTGGATTATCCCAACTCACTGGAGTGTTGCACTTTCTTCCATAAAGTGCTTCGAATGGGCTCATCTTTAATGTTGCATGATACCCATTATTGTAGAAGAATTCTACCAAATGCAGGTAGTCTTCCCACCTTGATGGTTTATCCATCACATACATTCTCAGTATGTCTTCTATTACCCGGTTCACCCTCTCTGTCTAACCATCAGACTCGGGATGATATGTTGTACTAAAGTTTAGATTCGTTCCGAATCCCTTGAATAGTCCTTTCCAGAAATTTGAGGTGAATTTCGGGTCCCTATCAGACACAATTGTCTTAGGAATTCCATGCAAGCGTTCAACTTTTTTTTAAGAAGATATCAACTACATCTACTTCCCTGTGGGTGGTTTTTAGTGGAATAAAATGGGCAGCTTTAGTAAGCTTGTCCACCACCACCATGATTGAATCATGTTGCTTGCTTGTTCTAGGTAGTCCGGTGATGAAATCCATTGTTACCACGTCCCATTTCCACTGAGGAATGGGTAAAGGCTGAAACAACCCTGCTGGGTGCCTGTGCTCAGCCTTAACCTTTTGGCACTCCATACATCTGGTGATGTATTCAGCGATTTCTTTCTTCAACCCTGGCAAAAAATAATGGCCTTTGACTGCTGCCATAGTATTCTGATATCCAGGATGTCCAACATAAGCCACGTTATGCATCTCCTTTAGAATTGCTAGCTTTAATTCTCGGACATTGGGTACATACACTCTGTTTTTATACAGAAGTAAACAATCAACTCCCAAGGTGTAACTTTCCTTGGTCTGTGGTATCTCACGCTGTTGTAGCTTTGCTACAAGACCTTTGTACTGCAAATCAGTATTTGCAGCTTCCAAAATTCTATCTTTCATCTCAGTCCAGTACATGCTAATGGCTGTAGTATGTAATTCATGCACTTTTCTGCTGAGTGCATCAGCCACCTTATTTTCTTTACCTTTGATATGCTTGATATCAAAGTCATATTCACACAGAAACTCCAGCCATCTGATTTTCCTAGCATTTAAGGTCAGCTCGTCAAATAAATACTTCAGACCGTTATGGTATGTTCTCAACTCAAATCTCTTGCCCATGAGGTAATGTCTCCATTTCCTCAAGGTGTCGATGATTACTACCAGCTCTAAATCGTGAGTGACATAATTATTCTCATGTTCCTTTAACTTTCAGGATTCATAACAAACTACAAATCCCTCTTAGCTGAGAACTCCTCCCAGCCCTTCCTTACATCCATCTGTGCACACTACGTAATCCTTGTTTGGATATGCAATCTTCAGGATTGGAGCACTAGTTAGCACCTACTTCAATCGCTGGAAGCTGCTCTCACATTCTTCAGTCCACTGGCACTTCTTCCCCTTCCTTTGCAAGGAAGTGATAGAATGAGCTATCTTTGAGAATTTGGCTATGAACCTCCTATAGTAGCCCACCAGACCCATAAAAGATCTAACTTCTACCACATTCCTTGGAGCTGGCCATTCTCGAATGGCCTGTACCTTCTCAGGATCCACAACGATCCCTTCCTTTGATATAATGTGCCCCAAGTAATGGACCTTCCTTTGATAAAAAGATAACTTGCTCAGTTTCGCATACAACTAGTATTCTCTCAACACCTGTAGCACCATTCTCAGGTGTTGCTCATGTTCTTCCTCTGTCTTGGAATACACCAAGATATCATCCAGGAATATTGTGACAAACTTGTCCAAATAATCTCTGAACACTCCATTCATTAAGCACATGAAAATAGCAGGCACGTTGGACAACCCAAACGACACCACCGTGAACTCATAATGACTGTACCTTGTTCTAAAGGCGGTCTTGCTGATGTCCTCCTCCTTTATTCTCACTTGGTGATATCCAGATCTGAGATCTATTTTTGAAAATATTTTTGCATCCTTCAACTGATCAAAAAGATCATCAATCCTTGGTAGAGGATACTTGTTCTTGACAGTGACCTCATTCAACTGTCGAAAATCAATGCACAGTCTCAGCGTTCCATCTTTCTTCTTCACGAATAGGACCGGGGCTCCCCAAGGTGACACACTGGGGCGAATGTAACCTTTCTTCAGTAGCTCTTTGAGCTACAATTGCAACTCCCTCAGCTCTAGAGTACTCATTCTATAAGGAGCCTTTGAAACTGGAGCTGCTCCAGGCATCAAATTTATAGAAAAATCGATGTCCCTCTTCGGAGGTAGTCCAGGTACCTCCTGAAATATGTCCTTGAATTCTTTGAGTACTTTGTGGTCTTCCAGATTTGAGACTTCATGTCGAGATGCTTCTTCTACCCGAGCTGCAAATAATTGACAGCCTTTCTGGTAACATTTCTTCAGTTGCATGGTTGAGATTTCCCTCACAGCCATGGCTCTGGGAATTCCTTGGACTGTTACCTGATTTCCCTCTTCGTTCAGGCATGTGAACCTCTTGTTATGGAAATCCAGAAGGGCATGGTTCTGGTCCAACCAGTCCATCCCAATTAAGCAATTGTATGAGCCTAAAGTAAAAATGTTCAATTCATCCTTAGTGCTCATTCGTTTCATGTCCACTGAGCAGTACTTAACCAATTCAATGACCTTCATTTTTGTCCTTGTGGCCAACTGCACTAACCAGGACTTCTCATGTTTGCTTCTCGTTAGATGCAAGATTTCCACCACTCTAGGATCTACATAACTATGGCTAGCCCTTGAATCAATTAAAATAACAAGTGGTCGGTTGTTGATCGTACCTTCCACCTCAATCATGTGTGATTGAAATTCTGCTTGCTTGTTATCCAGGGCTGCGTAGATCCTCGGCATTCTGCTGCCCATATCGTCCACTATTTTAGCTTGCTGAACTGTATGTACAGTTCTTGCTTTACCATTTTTATGGGGACAATCTCTGTACTTATGGTTTCGTTGACATCCCCAACAATGAATGGGCATCTGTCTCTGTCTTTGTGCTCCCTCTTTAGTCATTCTCGGCTCTCTAAATGATGGCTGCCCCTGAAGACTGTTTCTGAAAAAGGAAGGCTTTTTTCCCTTCTACCTTTGTTCCTTCTTAAACTTCCTCTGATCATTCCAAACCTTCTGAAGGATAGGCCTTTCTCCTTGTTGTTCATACAAGCATTTCGCCCTTCTTATGGTTTCTTCCATGGTCTTAGGATCGTCATATTGAATCTTGTCACTCATGGAGATGGCAGTCCACTCAGATATCTTCGAATCTTGATAGCCTCATCTTTGATGAATGGAACATACTTTAGTAGTTCTAGAAAACTTCGTTCATACTCATCAATAGTCATCCTGCCTAGCTTGAGTTCGAAGAACTCCTTCATCTTTCCATCATAGTATCTTTCAGTCAGGTATTTCTTCTCGAAATACCTCTTAAATTCCTTCCAAATGACCTCTTTCTCTCTGATGTGCTACACCTGCACAAACTAATCCCACCACATGGATGCTTTTCCTTTTAGTTGATACATTGCAATTCTTTCTTCTGCATGGGCAAAATAATTTTGCAGTTGGAAGTATTTCTTCATGCCAAGCAACCAGGTCCTGGAATCTTCCTCTTTCTTATGTTCCCCATTGAATGTTGGAGGTTTAATCTTGTTCATCTCCCCTTTCAATTCCTCCTTTCCAGATTTTTGATGTTTTCTGGTAGGGGATGGGCTTGAACTACTGTGTGTCTTCCTGTCAGATTGTCTTTGGGAGTGACTAAGATGTCGGCTACCACTCCTCGACCTACTTCTTCTCCCATGGGTTCTGCGACTCTCCGTCGTACTTGAGTCTCTTCCCTTCTCGAGTTTCTTCTCTATTCTTTCCAGGCTCTTCAAAAATTTTAAGTTTAATGCATCCCATCGATCTCTGACTTTCATGAGCTTTCGGCTATCAACTCGGCGAGCCTAGGCCTCTCTTTACAATCCTTCAATGATTTTCATTATGTGTCCTTCCTTATCCTTCTCTTTTCCATGCCCATTGGAGTTCAATCCTTCGATTCCCAGGTTAACATCCTTTCATTCCTATTCGTCTTCTATTTCGGGGGTAATCTGCACCTTTCCCCACTCCATACTCAGTCGTTGGTTAACTGGAGTCCTGACCTCCGTTGAACTCTGCACATGCACTGTGTAATTAAATTCAAAGTTTGTCAGGCCATTATTCCTTTGGAACAATCCCTAACATTTATAAGCCAATACGAACAAGAACGAAAGACATTTTGATTTAATTAAGTTTTTTTTTTTTTGAGCTCTCATTCGGTTCTGCAATTTCCGGCACTTTGGAACTTCGGAATCTCGGTCCACGAAGATCCGACAGTTAATTATTCATAACCCAAGTCACCCTTTTCGCAACTTGCGATCTTGTGAGTTCATGAGTCGAAAATCTTCGACTCATTCCTCTAAACACCGATACCCAAGATGCGACAAGGGTATGGCTCTCTCCTCGCTAGGGTCTGCTACACATGAACATAGTCTAGGGCTAAGTGCTAGCACTCTTCACTACTCGCACCTTCATGAGTTGTGACATCCAACCCTGGTGCCTCCATTTCATGAAACCCTGAGAAGAGATGTTGACTTTTCTCCTCTCATTCTTGCTACTTCGCGACTTTGCGAGTTTCAATGTCAAGCTTTCATTCCCTTATATCGCGAGTTTCCAAAATCGTGAATTACTTTATCCTCCAAGCCCACAGCACAACTGTTTCCCTTCACCTTCATGGCATGTGGTACATTCATGAGGCCCCACGTCACTTTTTAACGACATCATTGGGTCCCACCTCTCTCGCTTCTCTTCTCGACCCACTAGCATGTGGTACATCTCCATGTGTCCACATCCATTCCTAGAAAAATCCAATGGTCATATCTTTCTCAGATCTACGACGCAGATCCTTTCGGCATTTTTGGGTTTCGGGTGTTGAAAGTTCATGCATCCACACATCTTGAATTCCATTTGCCAAAATCATGAATTCACTGTCTACTAACTTACTTGATACAACGGTCAAGTTCTTCTCCCACGATCTACGGTGTAGATTATTTCAGGATTTCGTGTTTTTGAAGGTGTTCACCTCTTCTCACCTCCCATCTCCCAGAATGTCGACTTTCTTCCTCACATCGAACGGTCATTACAGACCCTGAGATTCCCTGAAATAATCTCGTCCATTCATCAGGACTTAGCCACATGCTAATGTCTCGACGTTATGGGTCAGGATTTATCAAGGCGAGAGCCCGAGTTCCTGTCAATGGAACTCCCGAATCCCCGATTTCTCGAAATGGGTAATCTCTCGACACGTGGCCTTCTCAAATCGAACGATCCACGACTGCTCTGGGGTTTCCACCATGGAAAGTCCCAATATCTTGTTACCAGGGCTTCTGATATCATGATTCCCAATTTCCAGAAATGGGAAATCTCACGACACGTGGCCTCTGTCGTTCGGACGGTCTAGATCTATTTCAGAATTTCACGTATCACGATTTTCACACTCCTGTGCAATTCCAAAGGGTTTTAAACCCCATGCACGCTTTCCAGATCTAACGGTCATGAGGGTTCACCTTCCCTCCCAAACAGATCCTAAAGATCCTACACTTCTGGTGTGGATTCCTCTCTCCCTATGGACTTATACCACACTGGCTGCAGTTTCATAACGCCACTATACCTCCTGAGCTTAAAACTCGTCAAGTAACTCCTTGACACTTTGGAGCAAACCAGGGTCCTAAATTAGCCTTCCAGACCCAATTTCCCTTCGCATTCTCGGTCTAAAGACCGCTCCACTGGCCCATCTAGGCTCAGTGTCGAAACCTTGGCTCCGATACCAAACTGTAGCACCCCTTTTCTGGCTACCAATGCTTAAACGCTATTAAGAGATGACTATAACCCCACTCTATACATAACTCATACAGATGTTATATAATCCACATGCATTCACAATTAAACATATTCACGTTCAAAGTAAACATATTATCTACTGCTATAATTAACAATCCATAGTGTTTCATAATAATTCATATGCACAGCGGAATTCATGATAAAATAAGTAGCACAATCATGCTAGACATGATTAAAACATAATCAGGTACTTATCTTTGCAACAGTGGCAGTTTCACCAACCAAGTGCAGGCCTTCCACGAACCTCCCAGCCTTAGACCACACTGCTCATCAGCTCAGCAGTGGGTCACCCCCGAGCTAGTACTAAGCTCCACCCCAAGGCAAGGAATCCTAGGCTAGGCTGAGGTTACAGGGAAAACAACACAGAATGACTGGAAGGATTCTTCTCAGGATGCCATCTTACGCCCACTACTCCCAAACTCTCATTCCCCACATGCATGTTCCGCTCGGGAGTATACACCTTCACAAGTACAGTCCATCGGTGCTACACCTCCCTCTCTGGGTCTCAGCAACAGGCCAGATCAGGAAGTCTCAGATCTCGAAGCTGGTGCTGGACACTTTCTGGAAGAAACCACTTCCCAGCAAACTCTCTCTCCTGGAAAGAGTTGCTCACAGGCTTGACAACCTGCCTCTTCCAACAACAATCACCTCCCTCACCTGGAGAGAGGTTACACACAGGTTCGACATAGACTTACACTGGCCAGTAAGCCCCGTGCAGTCCAACGTTGCGTGGCCACAACAACCAATTGGGAAAACAAACACAGGCTTCCCAAACTAGTTCAGCAAACATGGGATAGTCTTCACGATTTTGGTTTCGGGATTGCACGAGGTGTGCAGATATGCCACGCACAGGCTCCAACTGTTTAGACAAAGGATGTACCGGCTATCTTCGAAATCAACACAGGCTTTTCGGCTTTCAGGGTTGCACTAGGGTATTCTTGCAGAGGTCAGACCGTTCATGTTTAGACGGTCGAGTGGAATGGAGGAACGAGAGCCTTCATGAATTACCTCGTCTGTTTTATTTGCATGCATTAGGGTGGACACTTGTCACCCTTGAAAATGCATGCATTCCTTGGCATGCATTACCTTTCTCATGGTTAGGAACTTAGGATAAAACATAAATGGCACACATTCTTTTGGAATAATAATAAAATATTATTCCCAGGCTTAAGCCCCCTAGGCTCAACACTTATCCCCTTTTCCACCTTCCAGCCCCTAATTCCTTGCCCACTCTATGGATTCTTAGTCCCCCTTCACTCATTCAACGTGGTCGGTCTACACCTGGCGGTGTTTATATTTTATTAATTGTTCTGTGTGATTACATATACAACAGCAGGCTCCTAGCCTTCAACACTTAGGCTCCCTAGCCTAATAACACATAAGCCTCCAGCTTATAAGAACTCAGCTCACCAGCCTATAAATCATAATTACAATTCTTTTCAGAACATGGTTCACTACGGGGCTCGGCCTTGGGGACACTACAAAGTTGAGGAAGCAAGTGAAGGCTTTGAGGAGTGATAATGGTGGAGAATACATCTCTAATGAATTCAAAGACTTCTGCAACAAAGAAGGAATTCAAAGAGAACTCATAGCTCCTCATAACCCACAACAAAATGGGGTCATGGAGAGGAAGAATATAACGATTGTGGGTGCAGCACGAGCGATGTTGTATGATCAGGGCCTACCAATGCATTTGTGGGCGAAAGCATGAAACACTGTGGTTTATGTGAAAAATTGTTTTTCTCATACAATACTTGGCATGAGTACACCTGAAGAATCTTTCACTGGTAACCTGATGTTTCTCATTTTAAGATTTTTGGCTCATCTGTTTATGTGCATGTGACCAAGGATGCCAAGAAGAAGCTGGAACCAATTGCTAAAGTTGGGATATTTGTGGGATACAAAGAAATAACCCATAATTGTCGTGTGTATTTTCCTAGTAGTAAGATGACTGTTATGCGACAAGATATAAAATTCGATGAGGGGAAATCCATGCGGTTGTTGCTTGAGAGGGAGCTAGACTTCCATGCGAAGGAGGAACTGTTGGTTCCCAAAGATGAGTCTCAAGATGTGGATCAACCACATGAGGAGGTTAATGGAGTGGAGGAAGCCACTCATGTAGAGCCATCCCTTATAAATGGTAGAAAGCGCACCACAGAAGCTGATAGATTGATACTAGATGTTGCACAGAATATAGGAGCCCCTACTTCACAGTGAAAACAAAGACAGTCTCCTGATCAATTTACTGGATACATGGCTCTCATGAGAAAATGTATTGTGATTGATCCATCTTCCTTTCAGGAAGCAGTGTAGGATCCCACGTGGGTTGATGCTATGGTGGAGGAATATGAGTCCATTGTGAAAAAAAGTGCATGGGAAATTGTCCCAAGACTAGTCGACAAATCAGTGATAGGTTCGAGATGGATCTACAAGGTAAAGCAAGCTGTTGATGGGAGTGTGTAGAAATACAATGCCAGGTTTTTGGCCCAGGGCTTCTCACAGATCGAGGGGATAGATTATGATAAGACCTTTGCAGCTGTCACAAGGTACTCTTCCATAAGATCCATCTTTGCACTCTCAATGCAGATGGGATGGCGCATTCATCAGATGGATGTAAAAACTGGGTTTCTCAATGGGATCATTGAGGAAGAAGTGTACATTGAGAAACCAGAAGGTTTTGAGACCTTTGACAGGGAGTCACATGTGTACAGACTTAAGAGAGCATTGTATGGGCTAAAGAAAGCACCCCGTGCTTGGTACACTCAGATAGACGGTTATTTCACTGGACTGGGCTTCACCAAAAGTGAAGCAGATGAAAACCTATACCAAATTGTGGTGGAGGGTAAGATTTTAATCATTGTTCTTTATGTTTATGATTTAATACTGACTGGTGATGAGTAGCTGATACACTCATGCAAAGAGGACCTTGGAAAGAATTTCAAGATGAAGGATTTGGGCCTCCATTATTTCCTTGGATTGGAAATATGACAACTAGATGGTGAATTTTTTGTGTCTCAAGGAAAGTATGCAATGGAGATATTGGGTAAGTTTCACATGGAGGTCTGCAAACTCATGGATACTCCTCTTCTAGGAAACTGGAGGAAAGAGGATGCTACTTCTAGAGAGGTAGTGGATTCTACTTTCTATCGACAGTTAGTGGGTTCGCTAATGTATCTAGTGAACACGAGACCAGACATTTGCTATGCGGTTAACCAGCTGAGTCAAGCGATTGTTAAGCCTACCAAGCTCTTTTGGAAGGCAGGTAAGCATGTCCTCAGATACCTCAGGGGAACATATGAGTTTGGATTATGGTACAGACAAATGAATGAGGTGAAGTTGCATGGCTTCACGGATGCAGATTGGGCAGGCAACCCAACAAACAGAAAGAGCACATCGGAGGGGATCTTTAGTATCAGATCTACAACTGTTTCTTGGTATAGCAGGAAACAAAGATCTGTGGCACTTAGTTTAGCGGAAGAGAAATACATGGCAGCAAGTCAAGTTGCATGTGAGGCTATCTGGATGAGAAAGATCTTGGTTGGTTTGTTTGGTTCTCATTTAGATTCGACAGTGATTCATTGTGATAATCGGAGTTTCATTAAACTCTCGATTAATCCTGTTTTTCATGATAGATATAAGCATATAGATATCTGGTATCATCATATCAGAGTTTGTGTGCAATGGAAAATCGTGTTGCTTCAGTACATTCCTATGGAAGATCAAGATGCAGACATTCTGATGAAGGCGCTCACCAGGAGAAAATTCAAATACCATAGAGACAAGATTGGGGTGAAGGATAATCCCTTTCTTGTTGAGAGGGAGTGTTGAAAAGTCAATAAGAAATGTGTGTCTAATTTATTTTTCCCTTAAATAAATTGAACAAAAAATATTAATCTATTATCTCATAATTACTTGAAAATAGTTAACTGAAATGGAAAATCAGTTAGCTATAGGAAATTCTAGTTCAAAGGTTGAATGGTGGGAGATGGAAGTCGAATTAGTTGTAACTAAGTGACTTGAAGTTGTAACAGAGTTATAAGTGTAGTTATGTTAGTTGTGAAGTAGTTTAACTCAGATAAGTGAGTTAAGCTCAGTTGTACTAGCTGTAACTGAACTTACACTAGTGAGAGTTCAGTGAATTAATTAATCTTGTGTGGTGATTCTATGTTAGCAGATATTTGATTAAGGGTTCCTGCAAAGACAGAAAGGGATTAAAATATCAGATCCTCTGTAGAATTCATTTCTACCTCAGTTGTGTTAGATAGAGGTCTGGATAAAAAGTTCATGCTCAGACAGGAAGGAATCTAACCATCTTGACTTCAGTAGATCTCTTTCCCCTGCCATTGAGTTAGCCAGAGATTTGGTTCAAGGTCCCTGCTCAGCCAGGAAGGGACTTCTACACCTTGTCTTCTGTAGATTTCCTTTTATCCCTGCAAGTGTGCTAGCCAGAGATTTGGTTAAGTGTCCCTGCTCAGACAGGAAGGGACTGTTACACCTTGTCTTCTGTAGATTTCCTTTTACCTCTGCAAGTGTGCTAGACAGGGATTGGATTAAGGGTTCCTACTCAGAAAGGAAAGAACCAAAACATCCTACTCGCTGTTTACTTTTCCTGTGTCAATCAGAAACTGGGTCAGAGATCCCTGCTTAGAAAGAAAGGAATCAAACTACCTTGTTCTCTGTAGNNNAGTAAGGCTCAAGGCTCCTGCTTAGACAGAAAGGAGTTAAGTGCTTTGTTTTCTGATAGATAGAGCTTATTGTTTTCTGCATTATTATTTCCATGAAAGAGTGTTAGCACTGAGTCTCTGTTGAGAGTAAGGGTCCTGTTCTTTGAATGCAAGATAGTTGTTCTTTCTCATTGCAATGTTATTTTAAATGTAATCCAGGATTCTTAATTTGAACCATAAAGAATTGCAATAGGGAGATTATTTTCTTGTGATTCAATTCAGAACCTCAGTTCACTTCAGCAAGTTTAGATAAGAATGATTTCTTTACTACAACATTAAATGATTCTGGAATTGAGCATAAACAGTGCGCAGCTATCTTTGAAACAAAAGACTTCCCTGGGTTGATAATTTATGTTTCACTTAGTTGTTTGAAATTAATTAAGCAATTATAGTGACCAACATTTTGGCGCCGTTGTCGGGGAAGATAGCTATAGATTTCAGAAGCATTTAGATTTTCTTTTCTTCTTTATATAAAAAGAGAATGCATGAAAGACCCCAAAAACCCCAAAGATACTAACCTTATAGGTGGCAAAGGAAAAGGAAAAGGAGGAAGAAAAACTTTCATTGACGACATTACATCCAAGTCTGAATCTATTGCCCAACAATCAAAGCTTCAAAAAGATTCCCAGCCTTCATTTAGAGCAATCTTTGGAACAGGGAAAGAAGTTTGGAGTCCGGAGACAGTCCAAAAGCCAGTGGGAGACATTGAGGACAGAGTGAGCGTAGCAGGGGAGCAGACAGAAGAAGAGATGGATGAGTTTAATAAACGATTGCATCAAGACCAAGTAGTTCCTGAAGAAGAGGTACAAGATGAAAACTCTTTTTCCACGTTGGGATTTCCTATTGGTGATTTTCCTTTAGGAACAGCTCCCATGAAAAATATCCCACTCTCAGCATTGCCAAATTTCCATGGGCTATCATCAGAGGATCCTGATGAATTTCTGTTTGAGTTTGACATACTGTGTAGAAGCTATGATTATATAATTGTTAGATCAAGAGAATCCAAGCAATACATAATTTGTATTAAAATTTCTACAGTACTTAGCAATTGGTTTTTGCAAAATTTCATCGACCTATTGGTGGATGTGCTAAATTCGCTCAATGAATTTGGTGGCTTTGTCGACCTCATATTAACATGGGAAGATTCTTCCTGTGTGGTTGCAAGAGGTTGTGCGATGTCAATGGAACCCAAGGGTTGGAATCTTAGTCCCACATATTGGAGAGCCCTGTTGTAGCTATGTTGAACATAGGGAAGAATCTCATCCCATGTATGTGGATACTTAGAGTAGTACATGTGTAGGATGTGCACAATCATCTGGTTGATGAACTCTGTATGGCCATCAATTTGGGGGTGGAAAGTAGTGGATTTAATGAGCTTGGTGTCCAACAGTGACCAGAGACTCGACCAAAATGTGTCGAGGAACCTGTTGTCCCCATATGAGGTAATCGTCTATGGTATCCCAAAATGGACCCACACCCATTCGAATAAGAGCTTGGCAGTATTTCCACTGTGATGCTCTTCTTGTAGGCTATGATAATGACCATATTCAAAAATCAATCAACCACCATAAATACACAATCATTTTTGTGCTTGGTGGATGGATGTACTTAAATGTAATCCATCGAGATGGATTCCCAAGGCCTCTCAAGAGTAGGAAGAGGGGTGTATAATCCTTTATTATTGATGGCTGGCTTGGCAATGGCACAGTCAGTGAAAGATCTTCTATACTTGCTGACGTCTTGTTGAATTTTTGGCCAATAAAAATGTTTCTATAGAACGACCAAAATGCCCCAGATCAACTTTGCATTCTTTCTTGTGGGAACATAGAGGTGGCCCAGATGGCATAATAGTCCATCCTAGATGTGAAAATTGGTGACATTTACTCCTGTACCTAAGAGCTGATAGATGGTGGTGAAGTTAGGGTCACACTGATAAAGTTGGGGCCACTTAGATGCCTCATGCCCACATGAATGGAGCACTGTGGTGAGTGCAACAACGAGAGGGCGACTGAGGTAGTCAGAGAAATGATTTTTGCTCCCTGTTTTATACTTGATGTTGAGTTGGAACTATTGTAGGTATGTGGACCACTTTTGATGGCGATCATTATACAACTTCCCCTATGTCTATATGAATTGTAGAGGCTTGTGATCAATGTGGATGATTATCTCCTTTCCCATAATGTAATGTTTCCATTGATGGTAGGATTGCATAATGGAATACATTTCTTTTTCATAGGTGGGGTATTTCCAGACAATATCTAAGAGTGTCTCACTATGGTATGCTACTGGATGACATTGCTGAGTGAGAACTGCACCTACATCATAGTCAGATGCATCAGTCTCAATCTCCAATGTTTGTTGAAGATCGGGTAAGGAGAGTACTAGAGTTGATCACAAGTGATGATTTTGATAATCAAATTCTTGTTGTTGTGCCTTCCCCCATGCGAACTTTTCTTTGCCACTACCCTTGATTACTTGGATGAGGGCCCATGCAACATGGGAAAATCCCAACATGAACCTTCGGTAGAAGTTGACAAGTCCCAAGAAGTTTTGAATCTCGGTTGGTGTGGTCGGGGTTGGCCAGTCACGAATGAATTGGATCTTAATTGGATCCAAATGTACCCCATGCTCATAAAAAATGTAACCCAAGTATTGGATCATGTTCGTGCCAAAGGAGAATTTTTCCAAGTTGGCATATAGCTTGTGTTGCCGTAGAGTGCCCAAAACCTGTTGAATATGTTGCATGTGCTCCTCCCAAGTTTTGTTGAAGATGAGGATGTCATCCATATATACCACCACAAAAGAGTTGGTGAAAGGTCTCAATACATCATCCATCAATCTCATGAAATTTTATGGTGCATTTGTTAAGTTAAAGGGCATGACCAACCATTTGAAGAGACCTTCTTTAGATTTGAAAGCTATCTTCCATACTTCATTTGGTTCGATGGGAACGTGGTGGTACCCAAACTTTAGGTAAATCTTGATGAAGAAATTTTCTCCCTTAAGTTGGTCAAGAAGGTATTGGATCCAAATGTACCCCATGCTCATAAAAAATGTAACCCAAGTATTGGATCATGTTCGTGCCAAAGGAGAATTTTTCCAAGTTGGCATATAGCTTGTGTTTCCGTAGAGTGCCCAAAACCTGTTGAATATGTTGCATGTGCTCCTCCCAAGTTTTGTTGAAGATGAGGATGTCATCCATATATACCACCACAAAAGAGTTGGTGAAAGGTCTCAATACATCATCCATCAATCTCATGAAATTTTATGGTGCATTTGTTAAGTTAAAGGGCATGACCAACCATTTGAAGAGACCTTCTTTAGATTTGAAAGCTATCTTCCATACTTCATTTGGTTCGATGGGAACGTGGTGGTACCCAAACTTTAGGTAAATCTTGATGAAGAAATTTTCTCCCTTAAGTTGGTCAAGAAGGTCATCAATTCGAGGAATTGGGTATCGGTTCCTGACTGTGATTTTGTTTAATGCTCTGTAATCAATGCAGAGCTGATAGGTCTCATATTTCTTATGCACCAACACAATTGGGCTTCTGCAAGGGGAGGAAATGGATCAGATGTGCCTCTTTTGAAGGAACTCTTGGATCTGACACTTTATTTCGTCATTTTCCATCAACAAACAACGATAGACTAGTCCATTAGGAAGCGAAGAACTTGGGGTTAGATCAATTGGATGCTTGACTTGGCAGTGCATCGGTGCCCCAGTGGTGAGGAGAAGATGTATTTATACTCTTCCATGATCACGTCCACTTTCTTCTGCTACAAAGAGAGACTCTATGTAGAGGTCACGAATGTGGTGTCGACCTTCTGCTTACTATGATAATGGATCACAAAGAAGATGAACTTCTCTGTCTGTGAAATGACCTTACTGCATTTCTTAGCAGAGATTAAAGAAATAGCGGTAGGCGGTGCTACCTTTGGTATCCTATACAATTTTCTACCCAAAGTAATAATAACAATGCAAGGTCTAGACTCATACACAGCCCGTCGCTTCCACAAATATGGTTGGCCTAAAAGAACATCACAAACTTCAAGGGCATAAATATCACACAATACTTCATCTTTGAAGGGCTTGATGATGTAGGGCAGACGACATTGTTACCTGACATGAACATCTCTGCCTTGGCGAAACTAACTGATGGTGTAGGGTTGTAGGTGTGGTGTTATTGGCATGTCCAACCACTTAATGGCCTCTACTGAAATCAGGTTCTTATGACTACTGCTATCGACAATGAAATGCAATGGAGTCCCCTTTACCCACATCTGTGAGTGAAAGAGGCATTCCCCTTCCTATGGTTCTTCTGGTTCGCTTGGTTGGACTTTGGTGGTAGCAATGGTGGCACTGGGTTCAACATTGATGATCCACTTCCCACTTTCTGTATTTTATTCAGAGTCAGAATCTACCTCTGAATCGAAATCTTTCAGCTTGGCCACTAGTGTCTGCTTGGAGTGACACTGTTCGGTTTTGTGCCAAGGTATTTTATGGTATTAGCAAGGACCTCTGAATCAGGAAGATAATTAGGCTCCACAACCAACATACCCAAAGTATCAATAACACTGTAAGGTATAGAATCATAAACAACATGTCGCTATCAAAAATATGGTTTATTTAAAAGAACATCACAAACTTCAAGGGGAGAAATATCACACAATACCTCATATTTGAAGGGCTTGATGTTGTAGGGAAGACAATATTGTTGGCTAACACAAAGATCTTGTTCTTGGTGAAGCCAACAGATGGTGTAGTATTGTGGGTGCAATGTTATTGGTAGGTCTAACTGCTTGATGACCTATGCTAAAATCAAGTTCTTCTGATTTTTGCTATCGACAATGAAATGCAATGGAGTCCCCTTTACCCACATCTGTGAGTGAAAGAGGCATTCCCCTTCCTATGGTTCTTCTGGTTCGCTTGGTTGGACTTTGGTGGTAGCAATGGTGGCACTGGGTTCAACATTGATGATCCACTTCCCACTTTCTGTATTTTATTCAGAGTCAGAATCTACCTCTGAATCAAAATATTTCAGCTTGGCCACTAGTGTCTGCTTGGAGTGACACTGTTCGGTTTTGTGCCAAGGTATTTTATGGTATTCACACCACTTTCTCATGTCCTTCTTCGACTTCTCATTACCCTTATTGGGTTGCGTCTTGGACTGGTTGTCCTGAGAGAGACTATATTTTCTCTATCCCTTGTTTGGTGGGTTGGGACCGCCTTTTCCCTGCTTTGGCTGTGAAGAATTTGCAGATCCAAACTCTCACCTCTTCTGCTTAAATTTCTGCTCGATATTGATAGCATATCTATAAGCCACACCTAATGATATGATGTCCATAAAATCCATTTATGTTTGAATGTATCTCTGTAGACGACCATGGTATTTGAGCACCATAAGTTCAGAATCTTTCTACCCAATTTGGTGCACGGATTATGGAAAATATTGGTGAAATCCAATACTATCTAGTCTCTTTCTTGATGTAGCATGGTCCATCTTGTGTACTAGTCCTCGTAACTTCCAACAAGGTAGTACTATACTTTAATGGCATCCCTGAAGGAATCTCAGGTGGGAGTGACCGCAAATATTGTAAATTCCTTTGTGGACCTTTTCTCATAGTATGTATCCCACTAGTCCTTAACATGGGGGGTGGCCTTGAGGAGTACAAAAGTAATATTTTCCCTATCGGAAAAATTGTGGAATGAAAAATACCCTTCGAGAAGATTCAACCATTTATCTACAACATCCACATCTATCAATCCTCCAAATAATGGGATATCAAAATTTACTTGTACCTTGAAGGGGGTTGTGTGGCCACTTGATGAAGATGCGTCTCCTGTGGGTAGCCATCGAAGGATCTATGCAAAGTTGTCCATCATCTTGTTCCTTTGTCACACAAGGGCTTTCTCGAGCAAAATTTTAAAAGGATCTCCTGCTCCATAATATTTCTTCTCGTCCCCCGTGATTTGTGGTCAGGTTTGACACGACCGATCTTGCAAAGGCTCGACTGGTTCGAGTCCCAGCTTCTTGTACCCAGATCTTGTCATGGACATGTACAAAGAAAAAAAAATGAAGAGTAGACCGCTCTGATACCACTGATCCAAATTTATGAGCGAAACAAAATAAATAACAAACTGAATACAATAACACAAAGATACAAAGAACAACAATAGATATCCAGTGCCAAATTTATGAGCGAAACAAAATAAATAACAAACTGAATACAATAACACAAAGATACAAAGAACAACAATAGATATCCAGTGAACAATAACTTCTAATGAATAAATAAAATAGGTTGAAACTGTAAAATTGCAGAACTGAAACAAGTTGTTTGAATGGTGGTGCTATCTCTGACAAGAGTTGTGGCTGCTATGTGCATCTGTGTGAGAATAAATGATTACAATGAGGCTCCAAATTCCTTTTAAACTTTACTCATGAATTCCAAAACCCTAGACATCCAAAAATCTAACCCTAGGAGATGAAATGCTAAAAGTTATATGGGCTAAAAGTTACATATGAACTCTGTTTTAGGCGCATGATAGCTCGTTGGAAAGGTATTTTAGAGAACTACACATTATTCCATCAAACTTTGACTCTGTCTATTGTTTGACTGTGTACAGACAAAAAAACACTGCTTAGGGCCCCAAAATGGATCTAGAAGCACAGAAAGATGTACTAACATGAAAACTTCCAAAATAATTCAATTGGATTAGGTGGGTGTCCACTAATACCCACCTGGAATATGTGTAGGGATTTAGACAACCTTAGAAGTGTAGAACCCACAATTACAAGGGATTACAGAAGAATGTGTTGAACTAAAAATTATCAAGAGGAGTCTGTTGGAATAGGTGGGTGGCCACCAATATCCACCTAGATCATTGTAATATTGTCCATTCCCCCTTGGTTTTCTTTTCTAATCAAACACTTGGGAGTATGCTCTCATGCATGGCTTGATGTATGTAAAAAATCACATTTTCATCCTTCTCAGCTTGTGTGAGGGAATTGTATGCTTCCTAATTTGTTGGTTCCACATAGCCATTCCCGACTATCTCTTATACATCTTGTCCTCAAAACAATGCCTTCATAGTCAATGACCATAACTCATAATTTTTGCCTATAAAAGTGGGAGGTTACATATTTGAAGTAGAACCCATATTCACCTTATAGTAGCGTTGTTGCTCTTGATAACTTACTCTGATAAAAATTTCTTTGATAAACCTGCTCTGATCAACCTACTCTGATATGACATCTCAGATCTACAACGCACAGACACTCTATGCAACACAGTTGTAAATATTGCGCGCCAAAAAAACTTTGTGGCTGAACTCTCAAGACTCACCGCGTAGTGGCCAAACTACTCAATATACCATCCACTGTGATAAAACACTTAATGAAATGATTTCTTGACACATAAACAAAACAACGTTATACTTAGCATATAAACTAAGAAATACTCATGAATTTGTCAACACACGAAATACTTGATATATATTAAGAAGTTCAACGAATACAATAATTGAGACGATCTTCCGCTCTTATGGCTTCTAAACACTTTCTGCAACTTACATAATACACATGCATAGCTTGAGCTCTCAGACTTCTTTGACTACATTCAACTACCGTTGTTGCTTTCTTGCTCTGTTTCTATTGCTCTCTACATTTCGACTTTCTAAAGACTCGGACATATATAGATGAAACTTGAGATTTCTTGTAGAAGTAAGAATGACACAAGCGATTAATACAACAAAAAAATCGAATGAATTCTATCTACTTAACTGGACTTTAGAAAGATTAAGACCGGCTTCATTAAATAAGACCCGTGTTTGCCAAGTGGCAAAACTGAGTTTGATTAAACTTGTGAATTTGTATTTGTAGACTGACTTACTAACTGAGTGACAAATTGATGGAGATGTAAAGCTCACCCTCTTTTAATTACTATTTCCAACATAAGAGAGAGTGTTGGAATTTATAATTCCTACTTATCTACTATTTTTGCTAATGTATTGAGAAGTAGAGTCAATTTCTGAGTGAGTTGTGTGATCTTATTATTAGAAGGTTGTTTAAGAGTTGGATTTGTGAGATCCTTGTTTAGTGTGTTGTTGAGATATTCTCTCAACCTATCCTTTGTATTTAGAATAAGTTAGATATTTGTATGCTGCTGGATTTTCTTTGAAGGGGTCTGCTGAAATCATCGATCCATGTAGAGCTCATTGGGATTTTCTTTGAAGGGGTCTGCTGGAATCATCGATCCATGTGGAGCTCATTGTTCAACACATATGAAATGCTTATTATAGTTACATTAAAAGCTCTGTAAAATCGCAAAATGCCATCGACGACTAGTTTTTGAGCTGTTGCTCCTCTTCAACTCCTGTAACTATCTTTTGCGAAGCTGATGCAACAATCTAGTTTAGTCTGAGTTTTAATGAAATATTTGTAAATATGACATGGGCAAGCAGACAATTGTTAAACATATATTTTGATAAACCGGGTCTGACCAATTGTTTGTTGAGATATTCTCTCAACCTATCCTTTGTATTTAGAATAAGTTAGATATTTGTATGCTGCTGGATTTTCTTTGAAGGGGTCTGCTGAAATCATCGATCCATGTGGAGCTCATTGGGATTTTCTTTGAAGGGGTCTGCTGGAATCATCGATCCATGTGGAGCTCATTGTTCAACACATATGAAATGCTTATTATAGTTACATTAAAAGCTCTGTAAAATCGCAAAATGCCATCGACGACTAGTTTTTGAGCTGTTGCTCCTCTTCAACTCTTGTAACTATCTTTTGCGAAGCTGATGCAACAATCTAGTTTAGTCTGAGTTTTAATGAAATATTTGTAAATATGACATGGGCAAGCAGACAATTGTTAAACATATATTTTGATAAAGAAGGTCTGACCAATTGTGATATCAAATCTGTTGTTTGTATAAGATTGCGAGATTATATAGAGCAATGTATTAAATTCGACCTAAACTGAGAGGAATCTGAAAGCTTTTAGTTAAATCTCACACTATAAGACCACGCAGCTTGGAACTGGAACGAATGTACTCTAGGGAATTCTAGGCTGGCCATCTTTGAGGAGCGTCCAATACTAATTATGATGGCAATGTCCATGAAAAAGCTTGTTGGCATCTACTTTTTCTGTTGTATTAAATGTATGTAGCAATTAAATCAGATTTATTTTTTCAATCTCTTTAATTCATGGTAGTCACAAGTGCTGATAATTTTGAAGGGTTCCGTTAAATTTGAGTTCCAAATGTATATTAAATATCAATTCATTCTGCTCAGATTGCATTCGGATTGGAACTCCTTGTTTTTATGGTAAGTGGGTTGCTCAGTATCATTGTATTTCTCAACTTTAATGTGATTCTAATGACTCCATTCTTTTTTTAATGCTAAAGTAAGGTTGAATGGGAACTTGGGACTTCTGTATATAAAAAAAATAGGAGAGAGAAACTTTTATAGCAGCATGATATGACGCATTACACTTATCAGTGATTTCTAAGGTTGCCTTCTTTTTCCTGAAATCTTAAAAATGAGACGTCTCACTCGCACAATTAATGGCTTTGAATCTCAAATTCTAATGGAGAGGACTTGATTCACACTCCTTTGAAATATGTCAACCACTTAAATTATTGTCATAATAGTATGAATTCTTTACTCATTTTTTGGATTTTAGAAGAACTCATTTTTCATTATTCATGGATGAAAAATTCCATTCATAAACATTAGATGTTTTTAATGTCGTTTTCCCTTCTTTATGTGTGGCATACTCACAAAAACCTCCATTCTTGCATTTAAAAGTAAAATTTTAAAAGGATGCCTCTCACAAAGTTGTCCATCATCTCATTCTTTTGTCGTGAAGAGATTCATCGAGAAACAATTTTAAAAGATCTCCTGCTCCATAATCTTTCTTTTCATCCCCATGAGTTGTGGTCGGGTTTGGGGTGACCCATCTTGCAAAGTATCGATTGGTTCGAGTCCCAGTTTCTTGTACCCAGATCTTGTCGTGGACATGCACAAAGAAATCACAAAGAACAGACCGCTTTGATACCAGTGATCAATATTTATGAGCGGAACGAAATGAATAGCAAATTGAATACCATAACACAGGGATATAGAGAACAACAACATATATCCAGTGAACAATAACTTCTATTGAATAAATAAAATAGGTTGAAATTGTAAAATTACAGAATTAAAACAACTTGCTCGAATGGTGGTAGCTATCTCTGAGAAGAGATGTGGCTGCTACAAGCATCCGTCCGAGAAGAAATGATTACAATGAGGCTCGAGAGACCCTTTTAACATCACTCATGAATACCAAAACCTTAGACATCCAAAAACCTAACCCTAGGAGATGAAACACCAAAAGTTATGTGGGCTTCGATGGGTAAGTTGGTACCTCAACTTTTTGGGGTCATAACTTTTGCATATGACCTCTGTTTTAGACACATGATAGCCCGTTGGAAAGGTCTTTTCGAGAATTATGCATTATTCCATAAAAATTTAAATTCTTCTACAATTTGACTATGACAATACAAAAAACACTATTTAGGGCCCCAAAACGGCCCTGGAAGTACAGAAGATGTACTGACATGAAAACTTCCAAAATAAGCCAATTGGATTAGGTGGACATCCACCAATCTCCACCTAGAAGTTGTGTAGTAATTCAAACAACCTTGGAAGTGTAGAAACCACAATTACAAGGAATTATAAAAGAATGCGCTCAACTATAAATTGTCAAGAGGAGCCAGTTGGAATAGGTGGGTGGCCACCAATAGTGAACTGAATCAATTCTCTGGGATCATTATAAGATGTCCCATGCCTCCTTGGATTAGTTTTCTGATGAAACTCTTGGGAGTATGCTCTCATGCATGGCTTGATGTATGTAAAACATCGTCTTTCCATCCTTCTTCCTTTGATATTTCAAGACATCCTTCTCAGCTTGTGTGAGGGAATTGTGCGATGCCTAATTTGTTGGTTCCACATACCCATTATCGACTATCTCCCATACATCTTGTCCTCAGAACAATGTCTTCATGTTCAAAGACCATAGCTCATAATTCTTGCCTATAAAAGTGGGAGGTTGGAAATTTGAAGTAGAAGCCATATTTCACCTTACAGTAGAGTTATTGCTTTTGATAACTTAATCTGATAAAAGTTGTTTTGATAAACATGCTCCGATCAACCTGCTCCGATATTAAATCTTGGAACTACAAGGAATAGACAGACTATGTGCAACGCAATTGTAAACACTGCACACCAGACAAACTTTGTGGCTGAACTCTGAGGACTTACCGCACAGTGTCCAAATTGTTCAATATACCGTGTGTTGTGATAAAACACTTAATGAAATTATTTCTTGACACAGAAACAACACAGTGCTATACTTAGCATATAAACTAAGAAATACTTATGAATTTGTCAACACACAAAATACTTGATATATATTAAGAACTTCAATG
>CBVK0103967682.1:0-10172 GCA_900067695.1 Picea abies
TTGGGACTTCACTAGTAGGATACCTCATTATGACATGAAGTTAGTTGGAGCAGTTAAGGGACTAGTTCAAAATTTCTCACATGAAAACACTAGGAATTATTCGAACCAAAAATATGTATTAAAATTGAAAAGGGGTTCTAGGGACACTTTATTAACATGACACATGTAGAATTGTATGAGAGATTTAGGAATGTACATAGTGCACTTAACTTAGGACAAAGATCTTTCCAGAAATCCAAGCCTTGGTATGTTCAAATAAACACAACATATAACACATGTTGTTGTCAATACCACATTGAGTATGGTTATTATTATGACACATATTTTTATATTTTGTGTGTATTGCATAACACCCTTTTGCATGAATTATTAGTTATATTTTTACTGACATCATGTGGAGAATTTATTCATAACATATCATGTACAAGGACAAAGGGTTCTACATTAAATCAAAAAGATTGATTAGATAGGGCATGCCTTAGGTGTAGTGGAATGGAATTACTAAGGAAGTGAATCCATGTGAGTGATGAGTATGAATTGGGGAGTAAGGAGGTTGAATTGCAAAGATTCAAATATGTATTGTATGATATTGAGGGGGGAATGAAAGAAAATATATAATTTCAAGGTTAGTAATGAGTACTTAAATGGTATATGTTCATTCAGATTTCAATTTGAAATGTGATGGGGGGAAGCATTGTAATGATGAATTTATATACGTCTTTGTTGTTCTTCAAATAGGTACAAGTATGTGACTTCATCAATAAATTCTTCAAAAAGACCCAATAATATGTGCAACATGTCAATGTGGCTTGATCACATGATAAGTATTTTAGAATATACAAAGATACATTTCCCATTGGTATTATCTTATTAGTGGTTGATTTTTTTAAAAACTACACCCTCTAACCACAAAATTAGATCCAAATCCAACATTACCACTCAGAGTAGGTCAACATAATGGTCCATATCACATACATGAGTGGGTCAAATAGTAATAAAGAAAACAAAGCTATATTGAAGGAGTATCACTTCTACATAAGTGATGATCGGTGACATGACTTAGCTTACATTCAAAATCACTTTTAGTTGTTCTAAAATCACCTAAAGGAGAATAAAATATAGATGGATTAACATTGGATTTGGTCATATTGTTTCAAAGGCTAATTAAAAAATTCTTGTGTATTTCAATGGTTGTGTATGTTGCACAAAACATACAATGTACCACATAATTGAAACTATTTCGAGACTGTGCATGGGAAAGGGGATCATGATGGAGTAGGTGTATGTATCAAAACTACACACAAGAAACAAATGAATTTCACAACCATTTCCCTCATTTGAGATGCTAAATCCATTATTGAATGATGTTCTCCAGTAATGGTAGAGGGAACATGAAGGAAAGAAGACCATTCAATTGATAAAGGAAATGTACATAGATATTTTTAGTAGGTGGTCGATGTAGATTGATCACATTCATATGAATACAAAAAATCAATGACACTCATGGATTTCATTCAATTTGAACATCAGACAATGCAATAGTTGAAATATGAACGAGAAAACTCTCTTGCTTATGTGGTCCATGTAGTAGTAGTGAATTGGATGATTTTGAATCCATAAACTGGGTTAATAGATGTGATTGTGTATCAATATCCATTGGTCAATGTATAACTACAGAATTATCCATGTTGGAAGAGGACCAATCAAATATTTAAACATATTATGATCATGTCTCAGATATTGTACAACTAGGTTCGGTGAATATTCTATTAATTTTGATTCACTAGCATGAATGTTCATTAGGGGAAATTTGAGGTCTAAAATGGTTCTCCTAAAGAAAACAATAAAATAATAGTTAAAATAATAAAATAAAAGCTTGTGAATTTTCAAAGGGAAAGAAATAAAAGTATTTTTGTAATCATATTTTTGACTTATCTCCTTATAGATTTACTCAAATTTTAAGTATATGAACTCATTAGATGCATAATTAAATTTTTCATCCAATGAGTACCCACTCTACATATGTTTTCTAGACCCATAGTGAAATAAACTGGAAATACATGAAAAATGTGTGTTTATTTCCAAGAAACATAGTTTATGTCACTATGGGCGTATCAAAAGTATCTAGAGTGGGTACTAGTTGGATGTGGAATTTAATTCTACTACAAATGAATGGATACACTTGAAATTTGAGTAAATTTATAATGAAATAAGTCTAAAATATGATTAAAAGAGTATTTTTCTTCTTTTTCCTCCAAAAATATTTACCCTTATGGTTGGCATCATCATCCTGGATCCTATTGGTTCTTTTAAGGTTAATTTTGATTGTACATTTTTTGTTTTGAGGCCCATTTTTTACCTCAAAATTCCCCTAATGGTATTCTTTGTTAATTTTGTGACTCATGTGTTAGCACTCTATTTTTTGTAGGGCACATATAGACAATGGTTTCCCCAAAAGGTAATGAATGGGGCACTAACTATTGGTTGGCATGTTTCTAAGAGGGAAAATAGACCCTCATGCTCTCAATAATAGACTATGAAGGTGTTCAATTTCCAATTGGCTTGATGATTATTAAAGGATAATATTTGACACAAGATGAACAAACACAAAAGAAAGATGGTTATGTATTTCAACATTATAGACCAGGTGAAGTTGTATACCACTATATGAAATTAGTTGTGGGTACAAACCTCCAACTACAAACAATGAAAAGGAATAAATCATCAAAGGTACAATACTTCCTTCCTTAATATAAGAATGAGAATTTAATGGAGATCATTAGTATTAGAATTTATCCCAATGGTCTATTTGAATGACCTTAAGTATGTAGACAAATATGTCGTATAATTTTTATTTTCTATTATGTTTTGAGATGTGTGTTGTTTGATTTTTTTGTTCAATTCTCAATTAATTTATAAATGAATCCTAATTTTTCTTAATGAATGAGTTTAAATCTATTTTCCTTTGTGTCACCCAGGTTATCCAAAGAATCATAAGCACATGAAGTCCCATCAATAAGAACAATGATGTTTTTCAACACCACCCATTGGTTCTTGGAAATATGGGCTTGGGATGACATCGAGAAGTGTATGTAGTTGATTTGTAAATTTATAATTTATCCTCATTCAACGGATTAAATAAGAGTGATAAAGGGTGGGTTCTCTCTATATTCATCACTTGCATTCCTATATTGTGAGAAGAGGCATAAACCCCTTCTCCTAATTATTACATCGTGAGAAAACAAATATGGACAACCTCTTCATCACCTCAATGCCTACTAAGAATGTAAGAAGGGTCCTTTGGTCATTCTTCTCATCACCCAAATTCCTATATTGTGAGAAACGGTAGAATGAAATGTGATCATCCTCATCATTACCCTAATGCCTTGATTGTGAGAACGAGAATGTTCTCATTCTCTTCATCAACTAAATTCCTAGATTGTGAGAATTGGAAAATGATCCTCTTCATCTATTCCCTTGATTGCGAGAAAGGTCATGTGATCATTCCATTCATCATATAAATTCCTAGGTTTTGAGAAATATCCACAAAAATAAAATATAACATAACAATGGGCCCCCCTTGGAATCTTCACTGACATCACAAAGTGTTCAATATAATCTCCTTCTATCTTCTTTGCATCAAGCACTCCAAGTATACTAGGGTTTCCAAATTACACAAAACCTTATCAAGGTCATGTGCTTATTTACTCCTCTAATGTTTCTCCCAATATATATATTGTGTTAACTTATAACCCTAACCTTATTATTCAAACAATTTTCTTCAAGAAAACTGACATGAAAGACAATGAGGGTAAATAAAAATGAAGAAGAGTAAAAAATCTTGAATTATTTTAATGTTTTGTTATGGTTAATGGACATTTTATTCAATGTTGTTAGTATTCTTATATAATTAGGTCATGTGCACATTCCACTAATATTATAAATTCATAGGTTGTGAGAAAGGGAATTTTCTCCCTCTCATAGTCACTCTACTCATCCTACCACCATATTGGTGCACGCACCATTTTATGTATCACTTAATGAAAGTTTCCCAAATAATATTAGACACATTATCTCTATGAATCCCCACTTGATTTCATGTGTTATGAGCATTGCTAATTCTTTTCAATATGGGAAATGACACCTTCACTAGCATCACAAAGTGTATAAGATAATCTCCTTCTATCTTCTCCAAATCAAGCAGTCCAAGTATACTAGGGTTTCCAAATTCCACAAAACCTTATCAAGATCAAGTGTTTCTTTAGTCCTCTAATTTTTCTCCCAATCTCTAGCTTTTGTTGATTTCTATATCTAACCCTAGTATTATCACAAATTTCTTCAAGAACTCTTGCATTGAAGACAACGAGAGAAAATGAAAATGAAGAAGAGTATAAAATAATGAAGTATTCTCATGTTTTTTATGGTTAAAGTAAATTTTGTTGAATTTTGTTACTATTCTAATACAATTAGGTCATGTACGCATTCCACTCATCCTAAAAATTCCTAGGTTCTGAGAAAGGGAATTATCTCCCTCTCATCATCACACCAATACCTAAATTGTTATAAATCCCATGTTCGTCTTATACTCATGTGATTATTATATAACAACACCTATTTGGATATGATGCCTCTCACCAAATCCCTTCTAGGATGGTGTAACAATGTTATGGTTTCATTAAATCATGTAGACTAATTATGAGAACAGTACAACCTACTTTTTCGAACAATAATTGCATTGATATTTCATTTTGTGCATGCAATGTAATTACACCAAGATTCAAAACCATACATGACCCATAAATAACCATCTTAAGCTTTTAGTTGGAATGTGTAGAGTGATTATGTCAGGCTACAAGTCACACATAAGGTAAAAAAAACCACATAATTATACAACATTATGTTTTCCATAAATTCCAAGACAAGATCCTAGCCAACATTTGCCTTGACTACACAATAACTCCTTACTATACCCATCACAAGGCATGGAATATAACATTGACATATAGTTTGGGTGTTTACCATAACCATTAGTTCCTTTGAAAAGTGTTGAATAACTCTATGCAAAGTATAATTCATATTTTAAAGTACATAAATATTGATTGAAATTCATACATACATACAAATCTTTTCTCTTACTACTTGAGTTTCTCTTTTAGCTCTTTTGGAATCTTTCCCATATTCAAGCTTGAAATACCATGTTTTGTATGCATCATTTTCATTAATGTTGCATCATTTTAGCATCCTCATAGGTATTTTAACATCCACATTAGTATCATTGTAGCATATAATTTGTGTCCTAAGATTACATTTAATGTCTCTTGAATTTCCTTGCTGTCATATTTTGCATCACAATTCCATCTTACTAGGTTCTTTGGGTGTCCTAAGTATATTACTATAATCTTCATAGCATCCTAATCGATTTTTTTTTGCATCCTAGGTGTCACAAACGTTTCTTAATTATGTTGTATTAGCATACTCAATTTGTATTTTATGCCCCTGGACCAAATTCCCAATGTGTCCCTGAATGGATTTAGGAGGTAAGTTGAAACTCGCCATAAAAATATAGACAAGCCTTGGATGGACAAATTGTTGGTTATGTTGGACTCCTGACATTGGATTAAAAATAGGGTACCCCTCCCTTATGATTCCATTTCTATAAGAATTCATTCTTGGATGATCTTTAGAGTTAAGGTTTTTCTCAGTAAGGGACAATGCAATTTTTGCAATAGGAGTCTATTTTGAAAAACACTAGCTCGAGAAATTGTAGGTAGTGTAATAATGTGGGCATTGGCCAAACACACTTGTAGGATATTACAGAACTCAATTGTGAGGATCATTTTGGTTTTTATACCCCTCGACCAAATTCTCAATGTGTCCCTAAATGGATTCAAGAGGCGAGTTGCAAATTTCCATAAAAATCTAATCGGGCATCAAATGGAAGAACTATTGGTTTTTTTGGACTTTAGAAACCATATTGTAGCTACAAGAATTCCTCCATTTTGATTTTGTTTCCTATAAAATGCTTTCTTGGATGATATTTGAAAACAAGGTTTTTCTTAGTAAGGGACAATGCAATTTTGCACTAGTGGTCAATTTTGAAAAATATTGGCTCGAGTGATTGTGGGTAGTGTGACCACGTGGGCCTTGGTCAAATACACTTGTGGGATATTATGGAACAAAATTATGTTTCTCATTATATATTTTATGCCATTAGACCAAATTCCCAATGTGTCCTTGAATGGCTTTAGGAGGCGATTTGTACCTCTACATAAAACTCTAACCCTTCCTCACATGGATAAACTATTAATTGTGTTGGAATTTGGACACTAGAATAAAGCTAAGGAAACCTCTCCCATATGATTTTTTTTCTCTAAAAATTATTTCTTGAATGATATTCATAGCTAAGGTTTTGCTCAGTAAGGGACAATGCAATTTTTGCACTAGGGGTTGATTTTGAAAAACACTGGCTTAAGAAATTGTGGGTAGTGTGGACACATGGGCCTTGGAAAAACACACTTGTAGGAGATTACAAAAAATAATTATGCCACTCAGATTGGATTTTGTTCCCACATACCAAATTCCCAATGCGTCCCTGAATGACTTGAGGAGGTGAGTTGCACCTCGCCATAAAACTCTAATCAGGCCTTGGATGGATGAACTATTGGTTCTATTGAACTTCGAACATCGGATTATAGTTAGGTTCACTCCTCCCCTGAGATTTTTTTTCCTATAAAATTATTCTTGGCTGATATCTGAAACTATGGTTTTGGTCAGTAAGGTACAATTCAATTTTTTCACAAGGGGTCGATTTTGAAAAACACTAACTTGGGAGATTATGAGTAGCATGGTCATGTGGGCCTTCGCCAAAAAAACTTGTAGGATCTTACAAAACTCAATTATGTTGCTCAGTTTTGGACTTTTGTGATTTCACTAAAAATGTGAAATTCTATTATGTATTTATAGTAATTATGTCCCCAAAAGACTTTATGAGTCGACCTCAATTTTATAGTTGGGTTGTGGGACGGAAAAATTCATATCTCCTCATTCCTGTGGAGTTAGAGGGACTTACATATACCATTGGAAAGGTATCAGAATAATATCTCCAACCATCTAAATTGTGCTCCCATTTGAGTTAGGTATGTAGGGTAAAATGTCTTTCAAAGATAGGTATCCAAATTGACCAAAAATAATACTTTCAACAATCTCCATCATCCAATATTTATCTTGGACATCTATAGGATTGTAATATTTATCTTGGAAATCTTTTGTTATCCCCCTCTCTTTCAAATAAATGAAAACAATATTTCCAACAATCTCCCCCTTTGTCATTGATGGCAACCCTTAGTCAATTATGATACTCCTCCTGTCTACAACTTTCCTTGTGTCTAAAATTCTTCCTCTATCTGCAACTTCTCCCCCTTTGAAATCAATGACAAAGGGATGCTCCCTTGAGCTTATGCTTCCTTTACTAACTAGATGAGGGATATATAACTCCCATACAACATTTTTCTCCTTTGACTTTATTGATTATGTATACATCTCTTGAGGTTATGTTTGCATTTTCCACTAATCTTCCTAAAGGTTCTTTCCTGATCTCACACCATTTAGAATGAAATGTGATATTGTAACCTTGATCACACATTTGGATGACACTTAGAAGGTTATTATTTAACCCTTAAACATACAATACATTCTTTATCTTAGTATTTTCATTATCAAGACTAAAAATACCTTTTCCAACTATCCTTGTAGAATCCTTATCTCCAAAAGTAACACTGCCTCCTTTTTCTTCCTTCAAGGTGAGAAACTTGGTCTGGTCCCCTATCACATGTTTTGAACATCCACTATCAATGTACCATTGTCTCCCTTCATTTTGAGCATAAAGTGCAAGTCCAAATTCTTCCTTCTTCGGTTCTTCTTGCTTCCTTTTCCACACTCTGTTGTATTCTTCTCTATGCTTGGTAAGAACATATTATTCCCTATTTTTTCAAGAGACTTTATTATGTTGATTATATAGTCATGTTCCATGTGACCATAGTTATTTTAGTTATAACATTCAATATCAAGTAGAGGAGAAAATGAATTGTAGTTTCTATTTGCAAACCCATGAAAACTTCTAGTTTTGTTTCTCACATAATCATCCTTTAAGGGTTTGTAAGAACCTATATTTCTATCTCTCTCATGATCACTTCTTGCATAAGCTCTACAATCTATTGCTTTATGACCAAAATTGTTGCAATAAAAACAATACCCAAGAAAGAGGTACCAGTTTGTGAAAGGTTTTCGTGGTGGAAAAACTCTTTTGAACCCATTCTTGTTTTTCTTGTGATAAGAATCGGGTTTCTCTTGGTCATAATTTCCTTTCCTAGTGCTACTACCTTCATTGTTGGTGAAGCCTTTGAGAATGTTAGCATAGTTTTTAGTTTTTTATTCAATTTCCTTTTATGATGGCTTTGTGACCTTAGTGCTTGCATCTCCCTCATGGGTCTTTTGTTTTTTTTTCATAGCCAAGAACTATCTTGATGAATGGTGACCCTTGGAAATTGAGAATATTAGCTAATATTTCAGTACTCTTTCCAAAATTCAAGCTTCTATTCATATGATCGGTTGTTTTCTCTAGTTCCTTTCTTATGGAAACTATTTCAGCTAGCTTCTCACCACTTCTTCTATCCTCTTTACCTCTTCTAGTTGACTCTTTAGGGTAGTCTTCTTTTTTTCTTCAGTATCACAATCCTTCTTTTCATGTTTTTGTTTTATATTCTCTTCCCCGAGTTTGTCTATTTCTTCTAAGGAACTAACGAGTTCTTCTTCAAGATTCACTTCCCCATCAATGTCTTCTTCTTCTGAATCTTCATTTTCTTCATCAATGGGTTTTATTTCCATGGTTATGGAGAGAGATTGTTCTTTATCATCATTATCTTCCCTTTCTTTGAATTTTCCATATCCTCCTTTTAGCTTTCTCACATCTCGTTCTTCTTCTGTCACTAACTGACAACAACAACCATAACCATATTTCTCTTCACTAGATCTCTCTTCATAAATTTTTCATAGCTTGTCCCAAATCTATTTAGTTTTTGTACACATCATTACCTTGACAATCTTATAATCTGGTAGGCCACTCAACATGACCTCTATTTCCTTTTCATTGTTTTCACTTAACTCCTTCCCAACTTTATCTATATAACTTGTTGTGACCGATTCCCAAATATTAAACCAAGGGACTAAAAATATATATTCATTCTTATACTTCATGTTGCATAGATTGTTCCATCGAACAAAGAAACTCTATTTATAGGGAGACCTTCCTTACAATCCATATGTGCTCAAGATCTTCCTTCCAATGGTTAAATTGTTTCTGAAGGAACTTGATCTAATACCAGTTGTTGAGCTTATGGTTATACTGAGAGGGGGGTGAATCATTATAAGATACTTTTTACTTTATTTAACTATTCATCAATCGATCATTAATTGAGAAACAATAATAACATATATAAACTCAAATCACAATGCATGAGTTTAACATGGAAACCCTTGTGGTAGAAAACCACAAAACTTATATTTTATAAATGTCTATAGGAACCAACATACTATTATAAATATTATAGGAACCAACCTACTAGAGAAACAAATCTCCTTATCTAATATCCAAATCGTCAAGATGTAGGAACCAACCTATTGCAGACACCAATTTCCTCAACTGAGCACCAACTCAATAATATATGTGTAAACACCAATCCACAATATTCATACAGCACCAACTCAATAATATATGTGTAAACACCAATCCACAATATTCATACATAGAATCCTTATGACTTCACCTACATACTTCATTCCATAGAAAATGATTCAAACCATATCAAGCCTCATGGAATGATTCCTAGAATGTAATCATTAACAACAACATCCACTAACAGAAACATTCACTCACGACAACATCCTCTCACGACAACATCCACTAAGGACAACATCCATTCAAAAAACATCTACTCATGAAAACATCCATTGATGGAAACATCCACTGACGACAAGATACACTCACAACAACATCCCAACATCACAAAAACATCACAACCTCACAGAAGTGCACACAACAATGTCACAACTCCATGAAAACATCACAACCTTATAACATACCTTGAGAATAAAAATGACCCTAAGAGAATCTCTTA
>CBVK0103967698.1:0-10689 GCA_900067695.1 Picea abies
AAATCATATTGAATGTTTGAGACTAATGTTGGATAAGTGCAGGCAATGCCAAATTTACCTCAAACTGAAGAAGTGCATCTTCCTTTCACCTTTTGGATTATTATTGGGACACATCATATGTAATCAAGGGTTGTTGGTAGATCCTTCTAAGATTTCCATCATTGTTGATCTACCTCCCCCTACTTCAATTAGACAACTGTGCACAACACTAGGACATAATGAATACTACAAAAAGTTTATCAAGGGATATGCACAGATAAAATAACCCATGGAAAACATTTTAAGAAAAGATCATCAGTTTCAATGGTCAAAGGAATGCCAACACAACTTCGACACACTAAAACAAAAAATGGTTACTGTGCCTATCTTGGTTTTCCTAGATTGGAGTAAGGAGTTCCACATCCATGTTGATGCTTCGCCCATTGCATTAGAAGTAGTGTTAGCACAACCATGAGCAGGAGATATTGACCACCCACTAGCCTTTGCTAGCAGGAAGCTATCTACATCTAAGATAAACTACACTACCACTGAAAGAGAAGGTTTAGCTATGGTGTATGCGCTGCAGAATTTTCGACACTACTTGTTGGGAGGAAATTTTAAGATGTTCATTGATCACTCTGCGTTGAAATACTTAGTCAACAAGCTAGTGTTGGGAGGAATAATATGCAGATGGCTATTGTTATTATAGGAATATTATTTTGAGATTGTGGTCAGGCCAGGGAGAATGAACAAGGGACATGACCACTTGTCTAGGTTAGAACATGGAGAGAAACCTACTAGTTTGGAAGATACACTACCAGATGCACAACTTTTGGCCATCATAAAAGTTGATGATCACTTCACCGAGATAGTTTAGTTCCTATTCAAAGGAATGGAACCTCGAGAGTATACAGACATTCAGAAAAAAAAACTGGTAGTTCACGCTGCAGATTTTTCACTTATAGATGGACAACTAGATAAGATGGGACCTAATGATATCTCAAGGAGATGAATTATGGAGGCAGAAATACCACTAATTTTGGTAGAATCATATGGAGGAAACGTAAGAGGACATTATGCAGGGAAATAAATAATGCAAAAGGTTCTTAGAGTTGGCCTCTGGTGGCCCACTTTACACAAAGATGTGAAGGAATACTACAGAGCCTGCGATGTATGCCAAAGAGTTGGGAAACCATCCATAAGATATGAGATGGCTTTAGCGCCTCAGCTAACTTTACAATCAGTTGAGAAATGGGCCATTGATTTCGTGGGACCTATCAACCCACCAGGAAAGCACACAGGAGCTCGATAAATCATCATTGCGACAAATTATTTGACAAGATGGGTAGAAGCAAGAGTCGTTAAGGACTATAGTGCAACTACACCTAAGTGGTTCATATTTGATGATATCATAACGATATTTGGATTCCCAAAGACACTTATGAGCGATCAAGGTACTCATTTTATTAATAAGGCTATTGAAGCCCTAACTCAGGAATTTGAAGCCCATCATCAGAAGAGCACGCCATACCACTCACAAGTGAATGGTATAGTCAAAGCTTTCAATAAGATCTTGGATACAACATTGACGAAGATTTGCAGTGTGAACATAGATGATTGGGATTTGAGAGTTCCAGAAGTACTATGGGCATATCAAACTACTTGAAAAAAGATGACACTGCAGACTCCTTTTAAGGTAGTTTATGGCCTAGAAGTAGTGGTACCTATGGAATATTTAGTTCCAAGCTTAAGAATTGTAGCATTTACAGATATGGATGACATTGGCCATGTTCAAGAGAGTCTCACATAGTTGGTAGAACTAGAGGAATATAGGTTTATTGTAGGTTTTCATCAGCATGTACATAAGGAACAAGAGAAGGCCTACCATGACATGTATATCAAGAGGAAAGCATTCAAACAAGGAGAATTGGTGTTGGTATATGACAACAAGTTCATGAAGTATCCAAGGAAGTTTAGGACACATTGGCTTGGGACATATGAGATCGCCTATGTTAGAGAAGGAGGATTTGTGGAGTTGAAGACTTTGAATGGAGAATGGATGGAAGGTTTAGTAAATGGGAGCAGGTTGAAATTGTACTATGAAAACCAGCTGCCTCGCAACTCCCAATAAAATAAAAGAAGAAGGGTCTAGGTACCAGGTGCAGCTGAAACTGGGTAGCAGACAAAGAAAAGATAGTCTGCACACAACAGGGAGGGATAGAGCAGAAAGCACAGGCTTCTCTGCATAGTCTGTAGTTGTAGTGATACTGAAGGTTCAACTCTGTAGTGACTTAGGATGAGTCACAAGTGAGTGGTGGGGGCCTATTGGCCCTTGGTTATGGAAGCAAGAGAACATTAAGGAAGAAGAAAAAAGTACGAACTGCATGAAAGGCACATTAACTGATAATGGGTCGAAGTGGTCAAAGAAGTAGAAAAGAAGGAGTGAAGTAAGGGAAAGTGAGTCGTTGGAAGAGAATATCAAGGAAGATATATCAACAAAGAATACAGATCGTGGACAACTCAGCAAGTGGAAAAATCCATCAACGAAGTCCTTTGGAGTACCTCACAGAAAAGAAGAAAAGATAGGCTGGTGAATCCCTTAAAGCATAAATCAATTTGACCTAGGTTTTAGGCACCTAGGGTTTTGTATCCAGGGTTTTGACACCTAGACTTTGTTATGTAATGTATAAATAAAGGTCTGGAAGACCTCGGAGGGTTTGTTCATGTTATTGGGTTCAAAGTGGGTCAATGTTTGTTGATTGTTTCCATTATTGAGAGAGAAGCACTATGTTGCAAGAGCATTGTTGAGTCTGTAAGATCTTCAGCTAGGTGCGAGGATCAAGCCCTATAGTTGGGTGCGCGGGGAGGGGAGAGAAGAAGAGAAAGAAAGAGAGATCTACAAGCTAAGTGCGCAGATATTACTGTATGTTTTCATATAATATATCAATAAACGTAGTTATGTGGATGTAGCCCTAGGGAGAGGGTCAAACATGTATATATTATTGTTCTGTGTTATTGATGTTGTATTATTTACTATCTATTATTTTGTTGTTGCATAGTTGTGTTAGATCAGAGATATAACCTACGAAGTAAGCTTAAGAGTGGTAAAGAATATCTAGATTGTTGCATTTTTTTGCCTCATATCCATTCTACATTTCCTCTGGTTGTAGACACATGTTTCCTACAACCCCCTATTGCTACTTTGGGTGAGACTACATATACTCTACAGGTGTTTCCAAAAGGGATAGTAGTTAGGGCTTGTTGGTGCAATGTTAGAGATGAACCCTGGGTCTGTACCTTTGTCAACAGGAAGCCCTGATTTGACCTTAATAAAAGAATCATTGGAATGGTTCTCCCTCTATATTTCTTATAGGGATTTATACCTGAAAATATTGGTGTTTATATGTGCTTGATTTGGTTTTCTTGTTTATGCTTCCAATGTATTTTTAGTTGATTACTCATATGTGTTTTTAATATATAAAGTGATTTTATTTTGAGCTAACTATCAGGTGCTGAGTAGAGGTTGAATATAAACATGGTATTAGAGCATACCAAGGGTTGAATCCTTTGGAAAATCAACACTTGAAAGCTTCCTAGTGCACTTTCTACTTGGAACTACATGGCTTCCCTTTCTTGTGGCATTTAAGTTTTCCAAATACTATGTCTATACATATGACTAGTCTAGTGTCCTTGTCTTGAAAAGTATAAATTGTCTTGACATATGATTATGTAGACCTCCTAGATACTTTAGGAGTACATTTGGTTTCTTGGGAGAGATACCCAACATGATGTCCATATTCCTAAACTTGGTGGTGTACTCCTATACACGCTTCCCCTACATTTTCCTAAAGTAATTCCAACGAATCCATTTGTCCTCTACATACCCAATACTATAGAACTAGTACTTAATGAGGCTTTTGAAATCCTCACACTTATTTACTGGTGGATAAACCTCCAACCTAAGTGTTTATGTCTAACTTTCCCACCATGTTAAAGCATGCCCCTCTAACTACAGTCTGGAAAATGATATCTTTTGCTCCTCATCTATATGGTGAATGTTGAAATAAAATTGTAGTTGTTGCAACCAATGATTCAATTTTAATGCATCGATATTACCTTAGTATGACTTTATGTCCACTTTTGATTCATTCTTGAAGAGGGACTATGAAGGGTTTATAGGAAAATGATATCTTTTGCTCCTCATCTATATGGTGAATGTTGAAATAAGCTTATAGTTTTCGCAACCAATGATTCAATTTTAATGCATCAGTCTCACCTTGGTATGACTTTATGTCCACTTTTGATTCCATATTGAATAGGGACTATGAAGGGCTTATGCAATTGGAGCTTGGCTTATTTTTCTCGAGATCTTTTCATGACTCCTTTTATGGGTCTTCATTAACTCTTGATTTTATGTCTTATCTGGACTTTGATTTCGATCCTCAAACTTCTCCAAATAGTCTGAGCTTGATTTCTAGTGACACCATGAGGAGTTTCATATTACAGTTGATATCGACGACCTGTGCTTCCAACCTCTCAAATATTTCTTCTATTAGATCTGGATGGTTGTTAGGAATAGATTTTTCTTCCATGGCTAGGGTTTATGAGACTTCTCTTTACTATGACTCCTAGATCCTACAATTTCCCACAAATAACCAAAATAAAACATGCTTTGATACCAATATGATCTGTAAACTATCGTGGATATTCCACTAGAATATTTTATCACAACATATATGATAAATAAACCTGAAATATACACTATGAAGTTTAAATTCCTTTAGATTCTAGAATATTTAGTTATTTATTTTTTGTTGATGCATGAAATATATGAAATGCAAAAAATAGAGAACAGTAAAATAAATCCACACAACATCCACAAAATAACACAATTATTTTCTTTGGGAAACCCTTATAGGAGAAAACCTAGCTAGAAGGTGAGGCTCCTCTACTCACTTTTCTCTAGTATGGAAATAATGTAAATACAAAGGAGAGGGAACTATATTTGGAGTCACCTGAGACCTTTGGCCTATTAGCATACTATAAAAAATCAAGCCCCTCTATTATTCTCTCTAATTTTCCCACTCCTAGTTGTTTCTCTCTTCTATGGAACAAAATACAATGACATAGAATGGAACCCCTTCTCCTCCTAGTAGCCTAATATTTAACATATCTCAATAGTCATATAGGGTTAGGGAATTTAATTTCTCAACCATCAATTAGTGATATGGTTTTTACCTTCTATAATGTTCTATAAAATCCACTACGTGGTTAGCCCCACATTTTTAAGTAATGGGGGATAACGTGGCATCCACTTGCACCATGGTGATCAATATGGTAGGTAAACTTGTGGGAGGCATAAATTTTGCATACAAACTCTGATTACATCCCTTATGGAGTTATATATATATATATATATATATATATTTAACTATCTAACCAGTTTATATGGAGAAAAACATAATATACAACACCCCTACAAGGATAAAATGACAGGTAGGTTGTTTTCTAACTTGTAAAATTTATGGGTTCAACAATTTTACTATGCATAAGTGTTGGCGATTTCTTTTCCAAAACCTCCTATAAAATAAATTCAAAATAAGAAAAGGAATTTGAATTAAATGTAAAATTTCAACACTCCTCTTGAGTATCATAAAGTCTTCATTTGATCAAGGGAAACCAAACCTTGAACTTCCATGATTATTAATGAAAAATGTTCTTGAAATTGGAAAAAGTGTGAACATGAAATATTTGTGTGTTGCATGATAATCTCAAACAACCTCATATTTTCATGTGCACTATTGGGTATTTTCAATGGTTGGTGCATCTATGATGCATGTGATCCACTGCACACATTGTTTTCTCATATTTAATAAAAGTACTTAAACCAAGACATATCTATGTGGGATTTGGGCTTTTTCCCGACACCATATTTTTTGTGAACCCCATTAAATAATAATTTTTTTTATTTTATATAACGTATGTGGTAGGATGATCCCACCCTAAAGAATATTTCTTTGATTTGTAAATTATCTACAAATCTAAAATGCCCCCACCCCTAAAATGCATATCCCATCGTGCGTCCACCCTAAAAATGCATCTTCCACTATGGTCTACCATTTTGATAGGAGTTAGTTAATAAGTGGACAAACGTAAACTTTTTAGTGAGTTAAAGTTCCACCTTGATTCATTATTTTTTTGAAAATTTGATAATATGAATTGTTTTAAAATGGACCAAGTTGCATAAGTACAAAGTTCCCATCAATCAAGAAAAACTATATAACTACAACAAAAATTCCTATCAAACTTGAAAAACATTTACTTGAGAAAGAAATTCAATTTATACACTTATTAAGTTATTCCCTTTAATATAATCTCATAAAAAACAACACATTAAGAATTTTGTAAATACATAAATTTCCTCATTCATACTAACCTTCCAAAGTTTTTCTATGATAAGTTGAATCTTAATCTGAAATCCTTCCTTGACATTCCTAAACTTGGAAATAAAATTCCCATATAGCCTTTCCATAAAATCCCTCAACTTCAAAGCAACTTTTAACTCTTCCAACCTATTCCAAAAGTTTTTCTTGGGAACTGTGTCAAAATATTTTTTAAAGTCAATGAAACAACAAAGGAGATTGGTTTTATTATTGCGGCACTCTTATGCAATGATAAACTATGGATTTCTAGCCATATTTTCTTCATTTCTAAAATTATTCCATATAGCTTGGCTAAAATGGGGCTAACAATAATAGTCCTATAGTTAGAGGGATTTTTTTATCCTTGCTTTAAAAAACAGGTATGGCGAGGATTTGCATCTAGGGTTTAGGGAAGCCCTTCTTGACAGCTAAATTGAAGAGATTGTGTATGCAAGGGATGAGTATAGACCCTCCAATTTTTAATATTTCATCTTGGCATCCTTCAATGTCCTTATCTTTCCATTTGTGAGCCACTTAACCCCAAACTCTATGTCTTCCATAAAAAAACAATTTGTCCTTTGTAGGAAATTTTGGAATAGTCTCCATGGAATTAGGGGATTCATAAAGATTTTCAAGGTAGGAATTACAATCCTTCAAGGGAAACATATTATTTTATTTATTTTAATGAGTTATAATTTTCCTTGAAAACTTCTTAGGATCAAGTTTAGACGAATACAAAAGGTGTTCTTTCTTTAATATAGAACCAGTTTTTCCTTTTAATTAGGGATTTGTACACATTTATCTTATTGGGTTTTAAGGACTCATTAGAATCATACCTAATGGATTTCCTAGAAATCTTACACTCATTATCATACCAAGGGTTGGTTGTTCTATTTTTTTTTTTACATAACACATCGATAGAAAACTTGTTAATGAAAGTAGAAAGGGTTGTCATAAAATTATGATAGAAGTCTTTGATGTTATCCTTATAACATAGGAGATTTAATTCACTATTTAAATCCCTTAAAAAAATATCATCTTTACTTTTTTCAAAAATCAAGTGTCTTTGATTATTGGAATTTTCTTCAATGGGGATTGTGTGCATGGCAAATTTTAGAGTTAGGGTTAAATGTCTATGATGATTCAGGTTCATAGTCATTTAAAAGGTAAAAATTAACTATTTGGTTGTATATAAGGATATAAAATATCACATATTTCATGACATTAATTCCCATCCCATAAATACAAGTCATTTGGTTGGATTTAAGCCACTTCATTACCCCATTGCAAATTATTAGGTCCTGAGAACTAAAAAGCTTGACTAGCTTGGTATCAAATAGATTCTTAGTCAGGTATTTAGACTTTCTTTTGTATATATTAGTTAAAATAAGTCCCTCATCAAGCCATAAAAGACCATGGTTAGAATCATTACTTAAAAGAATAGCTTGGTTAGTTTTAATTCTAGCATTAAAGTCTCCTTCATTTCTCATATTGCAAATATATTTTTCTAAGGTATTATAGAGAATTTTTTTTATCTTGATTGTTATTCTTATAAAAAGTAGAATTTATAGGTGCAAAATAACATATTTCTATATTAATTTTCTTATTGTTAATGTTTTATATCTCCATCCAAATGTATTGATTGAGATATTCTATCTTATGAAGCCAAATGTGAGGAGAGATATTCTTTTCGATGTAAAAAGTAATGCCTTCAATCCCTCGGAAATAGAATTTCTTGTTCCATTCCAATCAAAAGATAAATTCTTGTATGTTAGAATTTGGAATTCAAACTTTCAAAATTAAAGATCCAAATGTTAATTTTTCGGGACTTCAATTAAATGAGAAAAATGTTGTACAAAATTTTAAATTGTTAATTCTATTAAAAATTAGAATTCAAAAATGTTTCAGAACCGAAAATCCAACTAAAGGACAAGAATGTTGTACACACTTATACATCATTAACTTTATTTAATTACAACTCACAAAAGTTTCAATACCAAATATTTAAGTTTAATTGGTCATGGAATTCAAAGAGGATGGTTTCATACAAAAAATTAACTAACTCTAAGTAGCCTAAAGTAGGGAGGTTAGGGTAGGACCCTAGTGATTTCCTCCATTTTTCATGTGTGAGAGAGAAACCAACTCTTCACTAGAGTAAATTCATCTAGTAATGAAGACATCTACATGTGATAAAAACAAAAGAATATTAGTTAATGCGTTGATCCTTCACATATTAAGATGATCAATTGAAGAATAATAAATATTATTTAAGCATACATAATTTTACAAAACTATACCTTGCCTCTACAAGCTAGTTTGAATCTCTCATGCAACTGAAAATATGAATCCTAAGAACTAACAATATACTACAAATAAATCTTGGTGGGGTAACAACCTGAGTACAGGATCATCCACAAAATGTAATTCAAGCTTTGTGAAAACAACTGCTTCTCTACATCTCTCCCTAACTAAAGGAATTGAAATAATGCCCAATGTAATGTGCATGGTTTGTTCCATCACATCCCTCACCTCAAATTCGAGAAGTGGCGGGTTGAATCACTCCTAGGAAAAATAATATTCCTTCTTAGCAATATTACCAATCTTGTAGGAGGAAGTATGAAAACATGGTCTCTATGAGCCTTAGAATGGTCATAACTATGTCCCCTACCACAACCATAAAAACATGATGATGTGTTGGTATAGTCAAGGCACATGTGAAACAAAAAAATTATCTTAGATATGTGTTGCAAATATAATCGAAACTCATCATGGTGAGGTAACATTCCCCGTGATTTGATAATATATCATTAATATGACACACTACAACCTCAAGATTAAAATATCACAATTTAAGTGGTTTCCCCCTTGCATGGTTAGGAGGGATATCAAACAATGTACCCTTCATACTATGCAATCTCGTAGTATATTTAACCACCTCCTAGATTATTTTCCCCACCACCTAGGTCCTCCTCCTCGTGATAGCACACTACCAAAGGGAACTATGTGGTCCCACCCTCCAACATATATCCATCAACTGATAAACACTCTCTATGATCATCAATGTCAACCATGATTGAATTGTGCTATCATGAGGAATGACTAACATGTCCCTATGCAACTAGATCCATTTTCAAAATATCTCCTCAATTGTGATTTATGTCACCTCATTCTCCCATAGAGGGGAGATGTAGTATGATCCTGTCCACTAGGGACCTACGCAATTTAGATGAAATAACATATATACATTAAAACATATGTTTTATTATGATTTCAAACTTTCAAAATTAAATATATCCATAACTAGAGAAGAATAAAATCCATATTTAATATCTGGGCCTTGGAAATCCTCGCTATCATTTGATGTTGCATGTGTACTCTAGGATGGGATAGATGCATTTCCTCTTTGACTAAGACTACTATGGCTATGACTAAATGGTAGGGTCTTTGTGAACACAAAAACAAGTATTATTCACCACAATAATCACTTAGATATAACTCTATAAAAACAAATTTATTTGTAACACGTATGCGTCTTCTCATGGGTTGGATGAGGCACAACTCCAATATATCTAGAAGAAAGAGATCAAGGCCATATAGAGATCCATTTATTATGAATAGAAGATGCCTACATTGAAAATTTATCTGCATCAAATAATCAAAATGAATTAGATACAAATAATTTAAATATTTATAGGTGTGTACAAAAATTTGGTGGACAAAAAAGTGGCAAGGGGGTCAACAGGAACATGTGTGCATTCATAAGAACACGCATGCATTAATGATGTTAGAGGTTTGGAAAATAAAAAACCTCCACTGAACATACCACATAGGAACGTTGGCAGGAATGAAAACACATTCTTAAGAACACACACACATTATTAAGAACATGTGCACATTCTTAAGAACGCTTATGGGTTCCTAGGAATGTGAAAGCATTCTTGTTGTGCCTATTTTTGTAAGGGACTGCAAGATTTGTTCCCATTTGCACACCACACCTCACATTTTTTTATATTTGAGCAAGCAAAGACGAGTAGAGGAGGAGAAAATCCCAAGTTCTTTCAACTGAGTCCTTCTTCACCCAAGTATGCTTGATATTTTTTCATTTTCTTTGTTATAGTTGTCTCCTCTCTTGCTATATTTATCTCTTATTAGAAAAGAACAAGGAAGGAAAGATACTTCAAGCTGATCATTGATGATTACTCCAGACTCACTTGGGTTTCTTTTCTCAAATACAAAGTTGAAGCATTTGAGAAATTTAAAATATTTAAGGCTTTAAATGAGAATCAAA
>CBVK0103967772.1:0-14121 GCA_900067695.1 Picea abies
GGTGGGTGTGACCTTGAGAAAATGTCTAGTTTATCCTCGACATTTTTATAACACAAAGGACCAAAGTGGTATCAAATAGTTAGTAGACCAGAAAGAGAAGAGTGAGGCCAAAAACAAGTGGACCAAAGAAATGGTGGAAAAAATGCATGGAGGAGGGTAAAATTGCTAAATTTAGAGGAGGGAAACAAATGGAATCTTAGCTGACTCAAATGATAAAATGGATGAATGAATGGAGAGCCAATTGTCATCAATTTTGAATGGTGGATTCATCATGATCTTAATGAATAAACATTCACTAATCATCATGTTCATACAAGCCACATGTTATGCGAGCACGATCATGCATCATGTTAGAGGGCCCAACTTTCTATCTCTTTTCACTAGAATATGGTAGATGGAGGAGCATTGTAGTTAGTGATCAAAGTTAAACCCTTCCTATCCCTTCCATGGGCTACAAATATGTCCTATAAGGGTAATTCAAAAAACACCCTTAAAAAATGTAATTTTTAAAATCACTTGTCATTTATGAAGGACAACAAATATAATAAAATGTCAAAAGAAGGGTCAAATTTTCAATAACCCATCAATGTCCTCACCTCCAATTCTTGGTTGGACAATGAGCATTGGTTCATCACACAATACTTTCCTTTGGCATCTAAAGACCAAAATCATGTCTATTCTAATTGGCTCTCATATATTCCCTAATATAGTATATTCTTCCATGATGTACCATTCCACAACATTGAGTCCATCAAATACCTCACACTTAAATAAATATCCTACCATCGTATTGGTGTATGTACTATTTTATGTTTCACTTAACGAAATATTCACTAAGAATTGAATGTAAATCTTTGAAGAATCTGACAATCTTGTACAACTTTGGTCAAGCTCATCATAAAGATAATGCAACATTTTTCTTTGTTTCACATAAAACTATTTAATGATTATGTTTGAGGTTACAAAATATATTAAGCTTGGTGGAATTTTCTAACTTGTATGTTTTTTATTAAGTTTAAATATGTACTTGCATAAAATGAACCCTGTGATCATTACAAAACCTCAATGAGATTACAACAATGAGAATTGTGATTTTGTTCATTTAATTTATAACATTATCAAATCCTCACTCCCTTTTTCTCCAAAATGATCATTCCCCTTTTTATCTATCATACTTTTGATACTTTGTAAATATTTTGAAAATGCCCCATAGTTCTATTTCCTAAACCAAAACTAGATCCAATCCACAAAATTTCAACTTATCTATTTGTTAAATTTTATCATTTTAAACAATTGCAATGTCAATATTTTATTGAGAATATTTTTTGATATGTGTCCTTTGTTTACTCTTGTCAATTAAAATAAGACTTCTTTTTCAACTTTTCGTTATAAAAACATTGAAAAGAATATCTATCATTCAACTCAACTTTGTTTACTCATGTCAATTAAAATAAGACTTCTTTTTCAACTTTTCATTATTAAAACATTGAAAAGAATATATATCATTCAACTTGAAATTTGAAATTAAGGGTAACATTCAATTTGATCACTATTGACAGGAACATTGACTAAGCGTAACCTTCAATTTGATCACTATTACAGGCACATTGACTGGCACACAGATACACACAGAGGGTTTGAATTTTGCTTAGATTTTTTCCATGACGTAATGCAGGGCACCCGTGTCATTTACGATTATGGTAAGTCTGCTCACAAATCAAGACAACGCAAAACAAGGGGCCCCAATGGTAGACTCCTGACTGCTCATAGTTTACCATTTCCTTTTCTTCATCGTTATCTCACGCTGTTATATTTCAAATCCCAAAACAGTGGGTGGTTGCTTCCTTATCAACTGTTGGGTTTTCAGGAAACAAATAAGATAAGAACAAGTTAAACAACATGGAAGACAAGAGGCTACCTAAATTTGCTTCAAAATCAAGTCATAACCACCATCGACTCAAGCGAGGATGGCATAAAGACGCTCGGTCTTGGCTAAACTATTTGGGAATCATGGGAAAAACCATTTTGTTGAATAAAGATACTATTAAAAACAACGTCAAATCAAAATTTAAGGAGAAAATGTGGTGTGATAAAGAGTTAGAGGAAAAAAGAAAATTAAGGTATTATAAAGATGTAATCAACCCTAATCTAGAAGATCAAAATTATCTATCTGTTTTGCCAAGTGTAAAGAAAAAAATAAGCATTTCTAAGATAAGAACAAATTCTCACGAGCTCCATAGTGAAACTGGACGTTGGTCAATTACTAAAACGCCATGAGATGAAAGAGTGTGTCACCTTTGTGACACTAAGAAGGTTGAAGATGAAAATCACTTTATCTTAGATTGTCCAGCCTATACCCATATTAGATCTCATTTTCAAAATATTGATCACACTACCAACCTTCCTAACCTCTTAATTCAACAAAAGTATGGTGATCTTGGAAAGCTTCTCTTAATACTTTTCGAGCACAGAAACAAAATTCTAAAGAATCACAATTAATCACTTACCCTCTTAAGGTCTGATAGACCAATTAGGTCTTAGTGGATGTTAATCATCATCATCATCATCATCATCAATAACACAAAAAAATGAGAAAGAATATTTATATATATATATAAAGAGAAGAGATGTGGATAGTTTTTGTGAAAACCAATATCAAAGTGCATTAGTGAACTCTAGCCCTTTTACAACTACCTCAAAACCTCTTTATTTGTGATGTGCAATATCACATGGGCCCATTTTGGAATGACGATGTTCACATTATGGATATCATTGAAAGACTATGTTATAGGAAGAAAGGTATTTATGTTGATGAAACAATTTCAAGATACATAGATGTTAGATGTTAGGTGTATAGCAATGATGTTTTTTTGAAATATTACAAAATTCTAACATAAAAAAATATTAATATATTTAATTTAATATATATATATATTAAAATATGTAAAATTGTCAATATACAATATTATTAGTCAATTTTATTTTTATTTTTATTTTTATAACATAAAAAGAGATGAAAAAACCCTAACAACAACCATACTATAGAAAAAAAACATTTTATTGAGTAATATTGTTTTCAAATAAGGGTGAGTGCAAGCTAATGATGGTCTCTCATGACTCGTTAGTGGCAATGCAAACCTGGAAAAACAACAATCTGTTAACTTGGAGGGATTATTCAAGGTACTTTTACAATGAATTTGAATATGGTGTAAGAAGATGAAACTTAGGAAATTGAATTAGCTTTCGGAATATACAACTTTTATTCATAGATATTGTGAATAACTAGGTCAAATTTGATTTTTTCTAACAATGGTATCTTATTTTTCCAACAAAATATAAGGTATATGTTTTAGTTCGTGCAGGTGTTGAGTGTCTTAACGATGGAATTTTGTTCCAAAAGTTTGTATACTTGTAAGAACCCGTTTTTCTTGTGCCGTGTATTTTTTTGGAATTTTAATATTAATTTTATATTTTTTAAGATTATCAAAGTCAACATATACCTAAAATTACAACATCTTTTGTTCGTGCAGGCTAAAAGGGTCTTAACATGATCAAAATAAGAAAAAGTTAATAACTCATTTGAGAAATGGTTAAGCCAAGAAAAATTTATAGCAGAAATAAGAGAGGTATGTATTCTAGGTTTTTGATATATGTGAAGACAAAAATAGATTAAAAATAGTAAACAATAATAATTTTTAAAAAATATTATATATTTGAAATCTGCATAGCCGACTCGATCTATGTATATAATTTCTTCAACAACTGAATTGTTTAGCCTATAGAAAAATAACGTCAAAGGCAGAGATATAGAGGGGTATTGGAAAAAATGGAGGTTTTTATGAATTTGCAAACCGAACCACTAGGTTTGTCATCCCGAATCTAAATCTAAGCCAACCAAGTCAGCATACAGCTTGTCAATCCCATCCAAAAAAATTGAATTCAAACAAATGTGCACGTGCTCTAGGAACGTGTGTGCGCTCCTAAAAAAATTATTTCCTTCCTTCTATATCTTTGTCCTCCCTCTCTGACATCTACCCCCCTCCTCTCTATCTTGCTCTCACTCTCTCTCTCTACCCCCATTATTTGTCTCCCTCTCTCTCCCTCACACTCCTATACATGGTAGGACCTAGACATGACAAGATTTAGACATCACAAGGCATGGAAAGACCTGGAGTTAGACCTTACCTTGACATTCCTCAGACTCTCACACCCACTCCCTCTCTCTCTCCTCTCTCTTCCACCTATATTCCACCCTTTCTCTCTCTCCTCGTTGTTAGTCTCAGTATCACTCTCTTTTCCCCTCTTTCTCTCTCTATTCCCCCTCTTTGTCTCCCTTTGTATCCCCCCCTTCCTCTCATTCTTTCACTACCCCCCTTCTATGTCTCCCTCTCTACTTCCCTTCCTCTTACTATACCTTTCTTTATCCCCCCTCTCTTTATCCCTCTCGTTCCTCTCACACCCTGTCTCTACTCCTCCTCTTTTTATTTCTCTACCCTTTGCCCCTCCTCCCTCTATGTCTCTACCCATCCTCTTTTTCTTTCTCTCTCTCCTTCTCACACTCTCACACACTCTCTCTCCCCCCATGCCACTATCTCTCCTATATCTCTCCTACATCTACCCCTCTCTAAAAGAAAATTAAGGTATTATAAAGATGTAATCAACCCTAATCTAGAAGATTAAAATTATCTATCTATTTTGCCAAGTGTAAAAAAAAAATAAGCATTGCTAAGATAAGAACAAATTCTCACGAGCTCCATAGTGAAACTGGGCATTGGTCAATTCCTAAAACACCATGGGATGAAAGAGTGTGTCACCTTTGTGACACTAAGAATGTTGAAGATGAAAAGCACTTTCTCTTAGATTGTCCAGCCTATACCCATATTAGATCTCATTTTCAAAATATTTATCACACTACCAACCTTCCTAACCTCTTAACTCAACAAAAGTATGGTGATCTTAGAAAGGCTCTCAAAATGATTTTCGAGCATAGAAACAAAATTATAAAGAATCACAAGTAATCACTTACCCTCTTAAGGTCTGATAGACCAATTAGGTCTTAGCGGATGTTAATCATCATCATCATCATATTGATATATTGTATTAGTTTTAAAAATAGAGGTGGAGATATAGAACAAGTGTTCAAAATAATTAGAATCCATTTGTTCAAAACAATTAGAATCCATTTCCAAAATTTTAAAGGGATGGTGTTTAAGAATGATAATGATATATATACTTAGAGAGAAAAGTGATTCACTAAAAACATGCATGATTTATTAAAAATATGTATGATTGATGGGTTAATCAAAGATTTTAGAATGAATATTCATTTAAAGATTAGTGAATGACACTTTGTGTGCAAGTTGTGAGCATATTTATGGCCATTGATGTGAGGGGGAGGGATGTTTTGCAGATTCATACCCAATGTTTTGACATATGGTGTTTATATAAACCTGAATGAGACTTTTTTTAATATAATTGAGAAATATTTATTTTATAATTTTTATTAAAATAAGTTTTTAAATATTTATAGGTTTATATTGATATATTGTATTAGTTTTAAAAAGAGAGGTGGGGATATAGAACAAGTGTTCAAAACAATTAGAATCCATTTCCAAAATTTTAAGGGGATGGTGGTTAAGGACGATAATAATATATATGTTTAGAGAGAAAAACAATTCACTAAAAACATGCATGATTTATTAAAAATATGTATGATTGATGGGTTAATCAAATATTTTAGAGTGATAGGTCATTTGAAGATTAGTGAAAATATGCATGATTGATGGGTTAATCAAAGATTTTAGAGTGACGGGTCATTTGAAGATTAGTGAAAATATGCATGATTGATGGGTTAATCAAATATTTTAGAGTGATGGGTCATTTGAAGATTAGTGCCCATCAATCATAGATTTTAGAGTGATGGGTCATTTGAAGATTAGTGAATGACACTTACTCTACAAGTTGTGAGCATCTTTATGGCCATTAGTGTGAGAGGGAGTGATGTTGTGAGAGTGCAAGGTGGCCTCATGGTGTCCATGCAAGGATGAGTCCAAGTAAAGGGAGTGTGAGAGTATAAACCATCATGTAGTGTAGGTTTGAGAATTAATCATGAGTAACATGGATTTAGTGTTTTTTTTTTAAGTTTTTTATTTTTTTTAAAATACCAAATTCATTTCCTAGGTCAATGGACACCATGTCTCCAAAGGTTTTTAAGGATTTCATGAACCTATCCTAAACATCCTCTGCTAAATGGTGGAAACATAAATTGGAACGTCTCTAAATCCCCAAAACATAAAAAAAAATAATATAAAGGTCTTTAAAGTGAAGATGCACCCACATACAACATAAGTTGATTGTTTGTACAACCTAAATATCTCTTTATTCTCTATTCATAATTATGTTAATCTTCTTTCACATCTTTTAAAAACAACATATTTGCAATAAATAATTAAAATTTTATAAAGGTTTATAATCCAAACATATATTTCAAATAATTCAAAAATCATATTTATCTTTTTTTCACATTGAATAGAAAATGTCTTTCCAATAAATAATTGAAATTTTATATCAACTCATAATTGAAAAATATGTTTTAAATGAATAATTCAATATTCATAGTTATCATCTTTCACATCCAAAATTTATATTGTTTAAAGAAAACATATTTCAAATTTTATGAGTTTGTAATTGAGAAATGCCTTTCAAATGAATAATTAAAAAAGGATATTTATCTTCTTTCACATCCAAAATTCATATTGATTTATAAAAACAGGTTTTCCTCAATTGTTACCCATGCTTTCATATCCCTTCTAAGAATGAAAAGATAAAATATATTATTTAAATGTTGAGGGTTGATTCTTTAGTTTTTCTTATAATAATTCTCAAACAAGTCTATCGGGATAATAAATGGTTTTGGTGCAAAAGATATGAGAAAGTAAAACTGCAAATTATAAAAGACAATGAAATTGCATTAACATATGTAGTTCTCGATTTATTGCACTTTATAGAAAGGAGAGAAAGAACTTATTGAGTATTGGTGTTAGTTCAAGAAAAGTCTGTAAACGGAAAGTCCACATATCTACCTTAGTGCATCCAACCATCCCATTCAATTGCATTGATTAGAAACAATCAACATATATAGCATGAGCCCTATGGACCTACATGGTATTTTTTAGGCCTTGTAGAGCTCAAAGCTTGCACTGCATAACACATAAATATTAATGTCATTATACAAGCTTAAAGAATGAAGGAGTTATATAATTAATACTATATCATATCAATTATTTGGCACATGTCCATAATAGTGTGTATACTCACACACATGTATGTATGTAACACACACACACACATATTGATATAGAAACAATTGAATGATAATAGAATTTGTCTGGAAAACGAAAACAAAAAATGAAGTAGTAAGTGCCAAAAAATCAACAACTTCTCTCAATTTAGAAAGAGAAAATGAAAAATTGGAAAACCTTTTGATATATTGTTGTAACAAATTATCCAAAGTTCAACAAGTATTAAAGAAATAAAACAACAACTAACTTGCATAAAACTTACTGGAATTCTAAAGATATTTGTCCCTTATTTTGGCAGCTTCAACTTTCCTTTTCTCTGCATGACAAACAATGATATTAGAACATAGTAGGAAAATGAAAATAACACATGTTTGGATATCACACAATAATGAAATATTGAACAAGATAATAGACCAAAACCTTACATAGTTTTTGTTATCATTTGAAGGAACCTCTTGCCATTGTTCTACAAATTGGCAAAAAGGATAATAATTAGAACTCCAAGCATTGTCATGGAACCTCTAAGTGCAAAATCTAATGTGGAAATTATAAGAATTTATGTAGTTATTGTTGGGTGCTAGTTTTGACCCTTTCCATAGGCCCATTCATCTCCATTTTGATCCTAGAAACCTCTATATTTTCCCACTTCCATTTGAGTGATGGCTTAATGAGTAAAAACAAGGTAATATGTTGTATTTTTGTGATTAACTCTTAGTTTTTCTTGTAACTAGTATTAAAAGATACTTTTACAAGAATTATTACAAGAATCGAAGGTTAGCATACTTCCACTCCCTTAAATGGATAATTTCCACTTTGAGACACTTCATTGATATCACAAGATGGTAATTTATCTATTTTTCCATTCTCATAGCATTCGACACCAAATGGTCAAACGTGTGGCCAAACCCAACAGGAAATTATAAGAAATTCACAGAATCAACTGCAAATATGCAAGTTTGTTCAAAAGACTAGGAACTCAATACCCCAGAGCGCTGAATAAGGTTCAACCAATCAGAAGATTGAGGATTCAATGAAAATGATCATGGTAGACTTATGTTAGGCGCTACAATGAATATCTAAGCGTTATTTATGTAATTAGTTTTGTAAAATAGATTGCATATGAAATCACTTGAATTTCCTTAAAAAATGTATAATATTAGAGACATGTGATACATAGAAGTTAATGAGAATTTTGAGATTATGAACCAACACATATTGTAACTATTGATTTGTGTTAAAGCTTAATTCAATGGAGTTCTAAATTTCATTTATGAGTTAGATTTCTTACTCAATCTAATTTTTCTCTAAACAAAATATTCTAGGGGGCCCCCTAGTATGTGTTGTATTTTCATAGTCGTTTTAGAATTATTTTTCCTTCATTTCATGTAGATTCATATCTGTTGTTATAATTTCTTGTAGATTAAGAATTTTCCTTTAAACAATTTACATGTAATGATACTCAGATTATGGTGATTAATGATTGTTTCATATATTGATTTTAAAGACAATCAAATCCTTGAATTATCTTTCAGCTAATGTGCCATACCAAGAATCATCACATAAATATACTCAGAGTTTAAACTAAGTCTGTAATTGTAACATCCCGCTCTGGCCCACTGAGAAAACTTATTCTTTGAGGACACTTGCTCGCAAGTGATCTGGACTTTTATGATGTTAAAACATTTACCCTTGATTATGATGCCTTATGATAGATGACATGATGTTTTACTTCTTTGACATAGACAGGTGCAATTGACTCAGTTTTATTGAGTGTGCAGGGTTTTGGACCTTGAGGATGCAGAGGCATCAACAAAACCCCTTGGACTCCGGATTAAGTCAGGGAGTGTGCTATTTGGGTTGATTTATTTACTGTGATATTTCATTGATTTGGTGATTGATGTGGACATGTTCTGACACGATTGTTGATGATGCAGGCTAACGATAACTTGCCGACCAGACTCACATATGGAGTAAAGGGGCACACACACGATTTCCAGAGAGGTTGAGGGAGAGGTGTGGACAACAACCCTGCCACAACCTACTAGCACTCCCGTCATGGCTCGAACTATAGGTTAACGATTACCTAGTTCGAGAGGATCCACAATGCCATGAGGGCAGACTATGACAGTCGCTCACGATAATTCTAAGGGGCACGCAATAAGGCGGGGGACTTATTCCTTAGAGCCCTTAGTCTCCCACAAGTTCACCTGGCGGAGCGTTGACTCCAGGGGTTATAGATGTCTATTAATCAGTCAAGTTGGCGAGTGGCACCCTTGGAGCACGTGGTGAACCCCGAAGGGCACGTCGCACGAAAGAAACACAAGTTAGCGAGTGGCACCCTTGGAGCATGTGGTGCATCCTGAAGGGCACGTCGCACAAAAGAAACAACCGAGGCGAGTGACACCCTTGGAGCACATGGTGCGTCCTGAAGGGCACATCGTGTTGATGATATGAAGAAACAAACCTAGATGTCCCTAAGACATTAACTCCTTAAGAAATCCTTAAACAACTTCCCTAACCAAGTGTCACCCAGTTCAGAACTTAAGCCCTAAGTCTAAAACTTTTTAGGGTAAAAAATTAGTCTAACTTTAAGAAAAAGACCCTAGAATAAAATTTAAAAATTTTAAACAAAAACCCACTTGAGTGATAGTTTAGTCTTCATAAATTCTTGGGGTAAATGAAGAGAGTAAGAATTAAATTAAAAATAATGGATTTAAAAATTTCAAAGAAGAAATTATTTATTAACTTGTGAAAGTACAAAGATATTAAATTAATAATAAAATGGAAAGATTTAATAGCGCAACTGCCATTTTGGCTTTAATAAAAAGGGGAAAGAAGGGAATAATAAGAATTAGGAAACTAAGTAATNNNGAATAATAAGAATTAGGAAACTAAGTAATGGAGGAAACATAATAAAGGAAGGATGGGAACTTATGGTAAAAAGCAAGGTCAAAATAGTAAGGAATCTGAAATTAAGAACCTACTAATTTGAGCAAATTTAGCAACATCATTTGTGGGAAAGTATTTAAAACATGTAAGGGGGTCTAGGAACACCTAGGAGTAAATTTAGGAGCAATTATAGGTGGGTGAGGGAATTGAGGCAATTAATAAATTTAAAGAAAATATTTAATGGAGAAAAGAGGGGGATGGACGACACTTGTGCGATGGAGAATTATTAGAATTATTTTTATTAAAACTTAAATTAATTGTGATTTAGGGAAAGTTTGAGGTTCAAAAACTCTATAAAAGAAAGGGAAGATGAGGAAGAAGGGGATCGACTGTTAGCATAATGTTACGCTACCGGATTTGTGACCTGACTGATTACTTGTAGAGAGTTGGGATTTTCCAGCTCGGATAAGAGTGGTAGCTCAGCCTTGCGAGGCGAGCTAGGAAGCTAGACGTACCATTTGGATAGTGTGTGGCCCCTTTGCAGCTCGGGGGGCTAAGGGGTAAGTAGAGTACCCCTAGAAATTGGCTGGGGTACCCCTAGAAATTGGCTGGGAGGTATTGGTGTAGTCTCAACGATTGGCGAGCGGGAGCGGCATGGAGCGCGCGGTCATCAATCGAGGCGGGAGTTAAGGCAACGGTATGTTTTTTTTAATTTGGTAGAATAGGATGTATTATGGTCTATGCTGGTATCAGAATATTGGTTGTAATTGGATTTAATGGATGTTTTATTTATTTACTCGGTGATTATAAGTGTAGCTGCTGTAACTGCTATTTTTGTTTAAAATTTCTCTTGTGACACAGTATCATTGATGCTATCCTGTACAATCGGACACCCTATAGGTTCTGAGTATGAATTACAACTAACGAGCTTGGGAGGACCCTCTTGATAAAAAAAATTCTACTGCTGCTACCTTCTCCTGTCAATAAATTTATTTACCTCTGTTAATTAAATAGATAAAGAAAGAAAATATTGAAATCGTTCCTTCGTCCCTCTGGATTTTAGGATGAAATTGTTGTCTGATCTGATTTCTGAAGTTTTATGTTTAATATCATAAGTCTGAATTATTATATCTGATTAAGGCATTGAGTGAGCTCCGTAGTGGTATTCTTTTACCACCGTAACCGTCCCAGCGTATATGCCTCCTTTCCTCTTGAAGGTGGAACCCTTTTTATTAACCATTTGTTTCATCCCTAAAATGAAATCAGAACCCAAATCTAGCCTTAGCAGCGGATAGAAGCCTGCCCGCTTAGTGAAATGGTAATTTACCCACTGTTTTGTCTGATGATTCTGGAATTGTAAGCCAGGACTACCCTTCCACGGTAAATCGAAGAGTATGATGTTTTTTGGAAGCACAGAGTTTCTGTTCCGGTTCCTTCCCCTCCATAATTGTAGTTCATCCTTTAAACCAAAAATTATGTAGAGCCCTCGCGTCTTAAAGTTTAACGGAATTTGTTGAGTTCAGTTTGGTTAGTTCCTTGTTAATTCGCATCTTGCTTGCTATCATGATTCTCTGGTTATGAACCAAAATTTATTTTATTTCTTCAACCTCTAAATAAAATAAAAAAACGTAGCTCGTGGTAGCTCGTGGTTGTAATGGGTGCGAAAGTCACGGGGTCAAACCCGCATATTCCCTTCCTTGACACGATTTGTTATATTACATGGATTCTATATTATGGTTGGGCGCATTTTATGTTTCAATACATATCACAATATATATATATATATATATATATGTGCGCGATTTGTTTTAATACATATCATATTTGATATGGTTGCGCGATTTGTGATATAGTTTATATATATGCGCGTGAATATATGTGGTATATATTATAGCGCGGGCATCATTTTCGTATCTGACACAGGTACACGAAATTTCTTTCCGAATTTTGCTGGAGCCATATGTCTGTAGAACCCATGTTTTAAATCGCCTTTACCGTGTATGATTCGCTGCAGTGTGGCCCTGATTTTTAATGCTTTTGGCAATTTCTTTGTTGACAGTGCTCTGTGTAACCTCCAGACCTCATCCACCTCGTACACTTCACCGACAACTATTAAACCTTATTACTTTTACCTTTGTGTAAACAAGCTTTATTAGCTCTGCGTTTTTCCTGGCACATTAATTTCTCTCGCGAGTTGGCCCTTGGTTGCGGCTCTCTGCTCGATGCTACGTGGCGAATCTACTTAGGAGACTTGAAATTCCCTGAACCGTGGCCTGCTACCGTGCGTTCTCTTTCCTTACCCTTCTCTGATGACAAATCTTTTGCTTGGATGATCTAGATAGCTCCGTAGTCATTTACAGTTGCATTTTTCAAGGCGAATTTATTTGATAATACTGCCAGCTATTGAATTACAAATATTTATTAGTTTATTGTTTTCTACTTAACTTTTGGAAATCAATAAATCGATTCCTCAATAATTAAGAATATGTTTTCAATGAGCATGGATTTTCCTTGATGTAGCAGTCATTCGATTTTCGTGGGACAATGCCGTGGTATAGATTATTCTTAAATTAAACATCATTGAAAGTAGATAAAATATGATCGCTTCATGGTTCATTTGTTGGCAGCATACGAGAAGCAAGGTAATGGATATTTTGTTTGCAAGGTTTTTAACATGAAATGTAATGTGATGAAAAGTTAAGGTAATGAAAGGTCAATGTAAATTCTTATGGAAGGTTATTGCGGTAAAATAAATGTAATGTCAATAGTGAAATCATGTAAAAGGTAAGGTATTTGTTGTTTAAATTTGCATTGTCTTGGGAACATAAAATGATGATATGGTTATTTAGGGTCATGGTAATGTAGTTGCATTGTTAGGATAACAATAAAATGTAAAGTCCCTGCTAATTTTAATTGCAAAGCTACTTAACATAAAGGTAAGATAGGGTTATCTTCTGGACTTGTTCTAGTAGTTTCAATTGTGATTAAAAACCAATACCATGAAAAGTCCTTGATGGTTTATTTGGAATATTTTTAATATAAAAGTAAAGATATGGTTAGATCTTGGTAATGAAATTTTAGTGTTACTATTATGTACAACAATTAAAAAGTAAAATCCTTGTTATCTAATTGAGGGTGGATATTCTTTATTAAAATCCCTATTAATAACCTTATTTACGGTGGATATTCTTAATGACTCTAATTGGAGATAAATAAAGCTTTCGACCTTTATTCAAATTATTACTAGGTTGACCTCCTCATGGTATCTTACTGGATATAATTGTGGTAATGGATTCTTTGTTCTGCTTAATTAAGACGAGTCATTTTTAGATAATTAATTCCACTGCATCCGAATGGTAATTGTTACAATAGCATGATGAAATTAATGTTTGATTCTCGACACAACTTAGGAAGAGTTTAAAAGTGGGTGTAAATAGATCTCTGCTGGTTACAAGAACTATTTATATGTTGTTGTAGATTTTCTAACTCGGTTTTTATTCTCTTACTCAAATGGGACTTATTCTCCGACAAATGGTGGGTTAAGTAGATGGATTGTTTGTGAGCTGTTGTAAATCGGATTTCTTGCGCCTTGTAGATAGAATGATTAATTTTAATTGTGATCTAATGAGCTAACAATCCTTGATGATGATGAATTGATTTAGGACTAGATTAGTAATGTGCGGTTAATTAAAGTTAATGTATGATGAATTACAGTAAAGTTTACTCTCACCCTTGGTTTAATTGATTTTGGTTGATAGAACAAATCTGGGTTACTCATTGATGTTGGTAGATTTAGCATTTATAGTGTTGGTATTGATTGTGTCGGGCGGGATGTAGACACCTCCATGGTACTTAGAACAGTCGCCAGCCCTTAGACCTTAAATGGTTAAAATCGATGGGAACCTGGGCTTGAGCGTTGCTTATGTGTCTT
>CBVK0103967782.1:0-16704 GCA_900067695.1 Picea abies
CTTAGCACTTCTCTCTCACACCAAAAATATCTCACAACATACCAACAATAACTAGATTGAACCACTCGAACATAAACAAACCCTCTTCCCTCATATAGGTTCTTATTTATACATTAAAATCACTCACTGACATCCTTAGGTCGAAACCTAGGTGTCCAAAAACCTAGATACCAAAACCCTAAGTGTATAAAACCCTAGGTCAACTTGACCTATATTTTCAGGGCTTTGTCAACCTGTCTTTCTTTCCTTCTCACACGGTGCTCCAAAGAATCCAACGATGGCTTTTCCTACTTGCTGAGTTGTCCACGATCCTTCTTCCTTGCTGACATGTCATCCTCGATCTCCTCGTCCAACAGCTTGATTTTCCTTACTTCACTCTGTATTTTCTGCTCTTTTTCTCACTTCGACCCAGTATCAGTCACAGTGTCTTCCGCGCAGTTCGTATTTCACCATTTCTTCCTTGATCTTCATTTTCTTCCATAACCAAGGGCCAACAGGCCCCCAACACTCACCTGTGACTCGTCTCGAGGCACTTTAGGTCTCAGCTTGCTATTTTACTTCGACTTCAGACTGCACAGTGTAACCTTTTCTTTATACTCTATGCCTCCTCTCCTTCCCTATGCAAGCTTTCTTTTCCATGTCTGGTACCTAGTTTCAACTGCACCTGGTACCTAGACCCTTTTCCTCTTGCATTTATTGAGAGCTGCGGGGCAGTTGGTTGTCATAGTACAATTTCAACTGGCTCCCATTCACTAATCCTTCCTTCCATTCTCCCTTCAAGGTCTTCAACTACACATCTCCTCCTTTTGTAACATAAGCGACCTCATATGGCCCGAGCCAATGTGTTATGAAATTCCTAGGATGCTTGGTGAACTTGCTATCATATACCAATACTAGATCACCTTGTCTAACAACCTTCTTCTTGATGTACCTATCATGGTAGGCCTTCTCTCTTTCCTTCTAAACCTGTTGATGGAATCCTGAAAATCTGTCTGTAAAAGAATATACTTCCTGGCCTCCCACATTATCTAACACTTCATCAATGAATAGTGTAGGGAAGGGGTCATGCAAATAAGCATCATTCAACTTCCTGAGATCTACGCATATACCGATCTCTCCTATCTTCTTGTTTTGCACCACCATAGGGCTAATCCATTTCGACTCTTCGACAGGTTCTATAATCCCTTCTTCCAGCATTCTATCGAGCTCAATCTTCACTTTCTCCTTATATTTAGGGTTCAATATGTAAGGTCTCTATTTGACTAGTCTTTCATCTGGATTTAAAGGAATCCTCATTTCTCCCATAGTCCCTTTAAGGCCCTTCATATCAGTGAACTTGGTTGGAAACAAGTCCTGATATTTGTGCAGTAACTCTGTAATTTTGTCAATGGTGATGGCTTTGTCCCAATATTGACCTTCTTAATCTTGATTGGCTATCCAATGAATGGTATCTCAACTCCTGGTCCTTCCACATCTCTCTGGCCTTCTGTTTCTGTGATGTTCACCTTCCTAGGATCATCGTCTTCATCAACATTGATGTTGTAACAACCTTGCAATTTCTGGAGAGGCGCAGTCCATTCATCCTCTTCTTGTTCCAAAGGAAGGCTAGACGCCACCTCGAATACTTTCTGTCTCACAATCTCTAATGCTTGATCTACTGAAGGATATTGACTTTCAAATAAGAAGGTGGTTACAAAATTCTGAGTCATACCTTTCTAGTCTGTAGTGATGAGGCACATCTTTGCTTGAAGATACCAGTTGATAGGTGTTGTGTCCAGTGTGTTGATGAATTTGTGCACCCACTGTTCTTGAGGAACGTTGCTCTAGGATTTCTTGCAGCTTCACACATGATCCTTTCGGCAGCTTCGACCTGTGTACCAAACTTTGCAGCCTTCCACTTGTACCGAGAATCGTGCTGTCATCAAGGTATGACATTGTACCCAGTTTGCAATGTTATTTTTGTGTGCCCGCCACCATCTTGTTGGGGTTTCTTTCAGGGCCTCATCCATTGCCAAAAATCTTTGTTGCATTGGTACACTTTCTTCAAAGTCCAACAAGAAGGTTTCTAAAGGATTTAGACCATCAAAGGTGGGTAATTTACTTACTATTGTGCCGATCCAATGAACTTATTTGGTTAATCTAGCACATCTTCTTGTAGATACTTTGTACATCTTATTCTTCCAGTTCTCCAATGATTCTTTCGAGTCTGATGAACATGTGATATCACTTCGCTAGCTTAGGTTCCCATCGACTGTAGGATTAATGTAATCCTGATATCTAGCTATTAATTTGTATATGTTTTCTAGTTCATATGCGTGGTCTTCTTCTCTGATAGGTTCTGTGTATTGTTGACCTTCATCTAGATCTAGAGGTGTAATGACCCTAAGGCCATCTCTTTAAAAGGTCATACGTCTCTTCTTCAAATCAACCATAGTGGAATTGTTGAAAGCCCAATCAATTCCTAACAACGCAAGGTAAGGAAAAATATCATCAACTATCTCAATTATCTCAAAATCTGCAAACATTTTTACTCCATTGATGTCCACAGGGACATGCTCCAATTGTCCAAACGGGCTGACATCTTGCTAATTGTCCATCCTAAGCCTGATAGGGGAATAGATCAACTTTGGTTTTCCCATCAGTGCCCAGGTTTGCTTCGTCATGACATTGACCTCTAACCCTAAGTCGAGGACCACATAATCTATCTCATACTCTCCTATTTGAGCATTCAAATGTAATTCCTTATTGTTCCTTCTCTTCTTACTGATTTGATGTACTTCCCTATTCAGTAAGGGGTCTATCTTTCCTAGCTCATATTGTCTGATTAAAGTTTGTAGTTCTTGTACAATGCTTTCATCCTGAATCAACTTAATACAAGTATATAGAAGTTCCATGAGCTTGATTACCTCTTTTCCTTCTTTTGGTGAGGCAAACTGATCAAATGCATGAGGCATTCCATATTCTCTCACTTCTGGTCTTGCCTTCGATGAGGAACCATGGTCTCCTCTGAATTCTTTTCTTGCCTCCTTAAACATTTGTCTTTCTTTATTTGCATCAAACATTTGTATCTTCTCTGTAGCTTTTATAATTCCTGAGTCTTCTGTAGTCTTTCCTTGGATCATTATGTCTTCTCCTATAACAACACCTCCTCTAGTGATAACAATGAATCTAGGGTGTTCTCCGTGAGGTTCAACATATATCAGTTGCACTTGTGGGTTCTACTAAGGTCCTCATCTTTCCTGAAGCTTAGCTAGCAACACAGGACAATCTTCTATAACATGTTCAAATGAGCTACAACAACTGCAAGTAGTACAAGGGTTCTGACAATCCCTTGCGAGGTGTCCTGGTTATGCAAATTTATAACATATTATCTATCCTCAGCCTTGACCCATTCCTCCTCCTCGTCCTCTTCCTCTGAATCCACTGCGAGGATTGAATTTTCCTCTCCCAGGGGAGTTATACCGTGTAGTGTTTCATTCTTTCTATACTTCACCTTGAATATTGTATATGTCTCTTTACCTTTCATGCATGAGATCATAAACCCTACAATCCCCATCATCATGTCCTATGGACTTATAGAACATGAAATACAAATTTGTGGGCGTCTGCACATACTTTTGCATGTAATATCACTCACCAAGGCGATGTCTATTTCTGCATACCTCGCACCAGGGTAAGCTAACTTGCTTCAAAGGGCTCAGGGCTCCAGAAGCCAAGTATTCATTGAATAGGGGACAATTTTCCTTTTCATGGCCTTCTGATCTACACCTAACACACCATATGTCTTCTCTTTTATCTTTTCCCTTGTATTTCTTCATATATTTGACTTGCAGAGACAAACTAGTTAGCTGACTCAAGATCTGAATCATACCTGAGTTGGATTCTCCCATAGGGGCTGATTCTAGCTTCATGGTGATCTCCAGTGCCTCAGACTGCAAAACAATCTTTTGTTGCATCAGAGGAACTTTGATGTGTGGTAAGAGAGTAGAGATGAACCATTCTTTGTATTGCTCATCTGAGATCTAAAAAGTCAATTGACCTGTTAAGGTTTTGAATCTCTGATCGAATTCCCAAACAGGTTCGGCTACCTTCTGCTTGATTTATTTCAGCTCTGTAATACATTGTGACTCCGACTTGGGTTTCTTGAACTCTGCAATCAACGCATTCTTAATATGATTCAGTGGCTTAGGCTATGCAAGTCCTTGGACAAGCTTCATGTACCAGCTCAGTGCACGATCTCTTAAAGTCGTACTAAATTGGGTTCTTTTGACAACTTCGTCGGTGACATTTTTAATATTCCATATGGCTTCACATAGAAACCAGTGCTGATCAGGATCTTCAGATCCATCTCCCCTAAATATGGGAAGTCTCATCTCATCTACCATAAATCTTCCTAGGGTTCCTGACTGAGTATGTGGTGGACTACTAGTGATAGTGCTCTGGATGCTCTGGTGACTTGGATTACTCTGATTTATTAATACTACTGAATCAATAGGAGGGATAATAGAACTTACTTCAACAGTCTACATAGTTCCTAAAGTTTCAGGTTCTTCTCGGTGAAGTTCTTTAGCTTTCCCTTCCTCTGTCCCAGTAGGTTTTCAATGCTTCTCGTCTGTCAAAGCTACCTCTTCTCCACTGTAGAAACCCTCATCCCCATAGTTCTTCTTGAATAAGTTCACAAGGTGAACTTCTCTGAACGCTTTTCCACTACGTGTATGTCCAGCTTCTGTGTCTCTGTCGCTATCTGAATTTTTGAACATTATCTTTTCTAGATCCAGCCAACCCACTGTATCTTCAAGATGTTCTTTTCATGCAATAACATCTTGAGTTTTAGCTTTAGGAATTGTAAAAATTTCCCTCTGGGTCCCTTGAAGAAATATCTCTCGGCTTGGCTAAATGACTCTACTTTGTCAACAACAAACTCGGTGATGTATCCTCCAATGGTGCTATCAAACCAGTGATATACTACTCATGATATGATGTTATCGAATCTCTTTACCTTCTTGATCAACTCCGACATCCAAACCACAAGAGGTCTAGATCAGATCTCAAACTAGGCATCTGCTAACCTAACTAACCACTCGTATAGCTCCTGATGGATTCCCCCAAAGAAAATCTTGTGTATATTAGTAAAGATATATTTCTACAACCAATCCTCTGTACTAAGATTAGGGTTCTTGTTCTGGGCTTCAATGAAGTCCTTTTCTTAATCCTCTATCCACTTTTGAGTCTCTGTCTTTGATGGAAACCACCTTGACATTCCCTCAAGACGATTCCTGTCTCAACAATGGAACCATTTGTTGGCATAGGGGAAGACCCAGGGTTCAACTCCAAGAGCACAACAACAAGCCCTAACTATTGGCCCTTTTGGCAACACCTGTAAAGCAGATGTAGTCTCATCCGAAGCAGTTATGGGGGGGTTGCAGGACATAGATGTCTACAACCAAGGGGAACATCAAGTGGATCTAATACAATAACAACACAACATTCATATGTCACTTATCAGCTTAGATCTACTCTGCCCATCTATTTATCAGATCTAACTAGGTAATGCAATCACAGTATATCAAATGACAAAGATAGAAGACCAATCACACATAACAAAAGATATACGTGGTTCACCCTCTCTCTAGGGATACATCCACATAACTATGCTTTATAATATATTAAGAATAAGCATATAGTTCTTGTATGTGCTCTTAGCTAACATATCTTCTCTCTTCTCCTCTCTTTCTCTCCCCTCCCTATGCACCCAGCTACAGGGTTGACCTTCGCACCCAACTAAAGATCTTACAATACCAGAAGGATCTCCCACTTAGCACTTCTCTCTCACACAACAATAATCTCTCACAACATACCAACAATAACTAGATCGAACCACTCGATCCTGAACGAACCCTCTTCCCTCATATAGGTTCTTATTTATACATTGAAATCACTCACTGACATCCTTAGGTTGAAACCTAGGTGTCCAAAACCCTAGATACCAAAACCCTAGGTCAACTTGACCCATATTTTCAGGGCTTCACGAGTCTTTCTTTCTTTCCTTCTTGTGAAGTGCTCCAAAGCATCCAACGATGGATTTTTCCACTTTCTGAGTTTCGCATGATCATTCTTCCTTGCTGATATGTCATCCTTGATCTCCTCCTCTAACGACTTTCTTTTCCTTACTTCGCTCCATCTTTTCTACTCTTTTTCTCACTTCACCCAGTATCAGTCACTGTGTCTTAGGCGTAGTTCATATTTCACCTTTTCTACCTTGATCTTCGCTTTCTTTCATAACCAAGGGTCAACAAGCCCCCACTGCTGAAAAGGAGCTTCCATAACCACAGGCTGAAGAGGCAAGGCTGCTATCTTTTTCTTCCCTATAAATAATTGACACTGCTGACAACCCTTGACCATTTTGTGTACATTTGAGAAAATGGTTGGCCAATAGTAACTTTCTATGAGGATTTTGTGGGCGGTATTTTTAGTCACAAAGTGTCCACAAAAAAACCCTGAATGGAAGTCAACCAAAAGTCTCTTGGACTCTGGCTCATCAACACACCTAAGTATCACTCCATCGGGGTTCTTCCACCCCAAGCCATCTTGAATGATACAATACTTTGCAACTTTCAACCTCAAAGCCCTCCTCTTATGACCAATCACATGACTTGGGAAAGTTAGGTTTGAAAGAAAGTAGATGATATCTTAATACCATTGGTGTTGTTCTAATTTTTGAAGCTCTGGGGACAAGGTTGGGATAGTCTGATTGTTTTTTCATACTAAGTCCAACACTTGTTCATTTCCTTTAGTGAGAATTTGAGCCAACCCTTGACCTTTAATCAACTTAGTGGGTTTAATCTCTAAATCATATTCTTGAATCTTGGAGACCCACTTTCCTCTATCTCCCAAGCAATACTGTTGCCCAAGGATATCCTTTATTGCTACATGAGGGACATACCCTAGAATCTTTGAGTATCCTATAGAGACTCAAATTTTTTTTAGAGACTTGACTAAGGCATAAGCTTTCTTTTCAATACTAGTATAGTTAATCTCATAATTTTGTAATGCCTTACTCATAAAAGAAATCGGTTGCTCCTGACCCTCTTCATTTTTCTGGAGCAAGAGCCCTACAATAGTGTCTTCTAAAGAAAAGGAAAATATTTGAAAATATTTTGAATAATTAGGAATGATTAACACATGAGATTTTCCAATTACATCCTTAATATTTTTTAAAGAATTCCTTCCTTCTTCTGTCCACTCATATTTAACATCTTTTTTTAATAACTTAAGGAGTGGTTTGATTAACTTAGCTAAGTTAGGTATGAACCATCTGACGAAGTTTATCTGTCCAAGAAAATATTGAAGGGATTCATTGGTTGGGGGTAAAGGAACTTTTTTTATGGCTTCAACCCTCTCAAGATCCATTTTTACCTTTTCTTCTGTTATAATGTGACCTAGAAACTTGCCTTCGTCAACACCCAAAATAGAATTATTTGGATTCAAAGAGATTCCATACTTCCAACACCTTTTAAACACCTACCTAAGATGACTTATGTGATCTGACCTTTTCTTAGAAAAAAATGTTAAGTCATCTTGGTAGATTTCTATGATTTTACCCATTAATTCATGGAAGGCAAAATCCATGGCTCTCTGAAAAGTGGCACCTGCATTAAGTAACCCAAAAGGCATCCTTAGGTATTCAAAAGTGCCCCAAGGTGTGGTGAAGGTAGTTTTGTTTTGATCTTCCTTCCTCACTAAAACTTGGTTATAACCTGAGAAGCCATTCAACATGGACATAATCTTGGAACCAATTACCCTTTTTAAGTAGGGTCTCCATGTTGGGTAGGGGATAGTTGTCTTTAATACATGCAAGATTTAAGTTTCTAAAATCAATACATAATCTTATTCCCCCATTCTTTTTTCTGACAACAATTAAGTTGGAGCACCAAGATGAATGTCTGGTTGGAGCAATGATTCCAACATCCAACATTTTCTTAAGTTCGACTTGAACTAAAGGTGCTAACTTAGGATTTATTCGCCTAAATTTTTGTCTGAAAGGTTTTGTATCATCCTTGAGGGGGATAGTGTGTTGAAACACATCCTCTTTGTATGATTTGAGCTCATCATATGTGAAAGAAAACACATCCCTATACTCTTGGACTAAGCTGATCAATTCCTTTCTTTCTTTTTCTGAGGTTCCTTTTCAAATTTGTATAAACATTGGGACCTCCTCTGTCCCAATGCTTATTTCAATATAACTTCCAGGATTTATTGTTTCTTTTTTCTTTTTGTACATATCATGCCCGTCAAAAATGTTTTCTAGGGCAACTATTCCTCTAGGAATTGGATTTTTAATTGGATTATCCTCCTCAACATATTCTTTACCCTCCTCTTTATAGATGACATTAAAATATGAGAAATCCTTGACACTATGGCTGAACCTTAGAACTTTTTCATCATCTTTGAAGACTTTCCAATGATCAATATTATCTAGGGCAGATGGCCTAAAGATTATCTCCAACTTTCCTTCTCCTTTCATTAGATCTTTTGAGGGTAGGAGAGTAGAAGCTGCTACAACTAGACTATCATCCAAGCTTCTTTGGTCTCTAGGGATAACAATGAGATCCATAACATCAAATAATTCTATGGCATCCCATATAACATTTTTGTATCTTCTTAACCTCTCACTTTTGCATGCATACTTATTTTTTACTTGGAGAATTATTAAGTCTGAGTCACCTCTTATATTCAGAATCTTGATAACCATGTCCTTAGCAATTTCCAAGCCTAGAAAAAGTGCCTCATACTCGACCACATTATTAGTTTCATCAAACTCAAGTTTGAATGCAAAATTATAGGTTTTCCCAGTTGGAGATTTTAAAACAATTCCCGCCCCTTTGCCTGATCTAGAGTGGGCTCCATCAAAACTCATCCTCCAAGATTTATTGCTTGCTTTTTCATCTTTGAAATTTTCTTGAGCTGGTGCTAAGAAGTTATAACATATGGAAAAGTCACCTATATCAAACACTTGGCATAAAAACTCATTAAATTTCTCTTTAGGATCTTCTATGTGATATTTCCTTTCTGTTTCCGTAAAGAGTCCGAAATTCTTAGTTGAGGGAGGAGGGTATGGAATAGTTAAAAATGTCAAATCCATATTTAAGAAACCACCCATATGAGATCCCCATTTCCTAGATAGAAGCATCCCCCATGCATCTAGTACATCTGTAACAAGAACATCGATTTTGAATGCAAAGCTAGGATGGAAGGCTAGCTTGACTGGGAGGTCTATGATTATTCCGTGTGTTTCAATTTCTCTAGATTCCATGGAACAAACATTTTGATAAGGCCTTGTCATTTTAACACCTAACCTTTGCATAATCCCTTTGGTGATGATGTTTGATGAAACCCTTGAATCATACATGCAGTTGTGTAGCCATTGATCATTTATTTCTGATGATACAAAGAAAGGAGGATTTTATTCCTTAGTCCTATCTCTGCTAGTTAAGAACACTAGAGGATATTCATGTTGTTACTTAACCTTTTGCTTGATCCTTTGGAACAACTTTATTACTTGGAGGATTTATAGCTTGGAAAATATTTTCTTTCTGTGAGGGAATTTTCAAGAGATCTGACACTGAGACCAAGACCTTTGCATTTGATATCCAACTATCTAAATCAACATTTAGATTAGAAATTGGAGTGTGTGTAGGAGTAGTTACCTTTGGAAAGTTAGGTTGAGAGTTTCTTGTTCCTTATTCCCCCCTCCTATGGTAGACTATCCATCTGTGCCTTTCCATCTCTAAGATCTGCTCATCTATAGGTTTGTGACCATATAACTTAGTCACATTATCATACTCTTCAACCACTTGATTACTTTGCTCACTTCTTTCTTGCATCCGAAGCTAATAATCCATAGATAAAGGGTGAGTTGCACCAAGGTTATTGATGTGGTTGGAGTTTCTAGGCTGACCTACAAATTTGTTTGCTAGAGGAAGGCCTTGTTCATTTATTTGGAAAAATACTGGATAGGTAGATTCTTTGTGAAAGTCTTCACAAGCTCTACAAAAAGGTGGTGCTTCTTCATTAACCACATTATTTGACTCTAGTTGATTAGGGAGCCTTTGGTCTTGAGGGGGACCTTTTCCTTACCACCTATCATTATTTGGTCTAGGTTGAAATTTGTTGTTTTGAGACCTTTCCATAGCTATTAGCATTTTTTTCATGGCACTAAGCTGAGTAGCATGGGTAGCTTCCATTCTCTTGACCATGTTAGTAACGACCTTTAGGGGGTTGAAATTAGGGTCTTTATTTCTAGGAGCTGCAACCACAACCTTGTCCTTCGCCTCTATTTGCCTATAAGAACTATCTCTACTGAAACCAGGAAGGTTGGACTTCCCTGAAGCCTACATGTTTTTATCAATTGTGACTGCTATATCTTGAGCTGCCTTGAGGTTGAGGGGTTCCTTATCTCTAAGATGATATCTCATTTCTCATCTAAAAGCCTCTACATAGTATATTAAAATAACATCATTTGGAGGCTTGATATATATATGCATGCTAGACGCAAGTTCATTAAAATTATTATTAAACTCATCCATTGTATCATTCTCATTCTTTTTAATTGAGTTAAGTCTGACAACAACTGACGACGATCTTTCTTTTCCCCCCATTTTTCTATGAAGGCATCTAGAAGATCTTTGAGCATTTTGAAGGTGTTGTCAGGCATATCCTCATACCAATCTAAGGTATCTTATTCTAAGGAGAGGAAAAATAATTTCATTTTAACATCCTCATAGTCATGTACTGCACACCATTTTTTAGTACATCTCATAAAATACTTAATATGCATTTTGGAAGACACAACATTATTTCCATGGAAACTAGGCAACTTTTCAATATCTTTTTCTCAGAGAGCATGAGGATAATTATTTATTGCAGTGAAGTCGCATTTATCATATATTTATCCATTTCTGAAGTAAATCTTTTATTAACAAAGAGTAGGTGAATATCAGAAATGGACTTGGTCCCTAAATGACTAAGGAATCTATGGTAAGAGGCTTTGGATAACCTCCTTTGATAAACCTTTTCAGGTTCAGGAATGAAGTTAAGTAGGCCTTCTGAGTTCCTCCTTGTAGAATACGTAGTCAAATTGGAATTAAGTGGAGTCGCTAGATGGTTGATTCTATTTATTATAAACTACAAGCATAAAAAAAACTAAGTAAAAACAAAAAGGAAAAATAAGTCGTGGTCCGGGAATAGAAATATTTATCCCCGACAATGGCGCCAAAAATGTTGCCGCCTTTATACACACCTGGGGTAACGTGGAAGAAACCTTCAATCCACTTGGTGTGTCCTTGGGGAAAAGTTTCGAGTCAAGGTGCTGTCACTTGATCCTCAACTCCTCTGTCTAGAGAAACTCCTATCAAAGCCAAGGGGGGTAGTCCCTATAAAAATAATCTAAGGCTCTTTTAAACTAAGAAAGAAAAAAAACTTATTTCTAGGAGTTTATTTCTTTAAATAAAACAAATAATTCAACATTTAATATTCATCATCATTTTAGATAATCACATAAGGTACTTGTCCATAAGAGTGCATATATTGAAAATTATACAAGATCTGCAAGATTTAACAATATAAGTGAGACACTTGCATGGATGTAAAGGTTGCTCACATAAAGATATACCGGTTATACCTATTCCTTAAAAGGAGTTGTGGGAAATTGTTGATCAAGTGTTTTATTAAGATAAATTAATGTTGAGTTAATGAGAAAATGTGGCCTCTTTGGAGGCTATCTCTTTATTTGGAAACTTGCAGAGAGCTTACCAAAACCCAAGAGGTCTCTCCAGTAAACTCACTAAAGGTGATGGATGTCCAAAATGGGTGGGAAAACTAGGTCCCGAGAGGGCTTGCCTTACTTCACAGGTCACCTTTAGGAATTTTCCCTCACATTGAGCTAACAACTTCAGATATTTCCTTAATTAGACTACAAAAAAATGTTTATTGACTTGAAAGAAATAAGCTTTGCAACCTGCTTTGTAACTTGCTTTGTAAAGAGAATTTGCAAAAGATACTTGGAAATTGAAACATCTTTGCAACACTTGAAAGAGATTAACTTTGTACCCTTCTTTGTAACTGAAAGAGAAATTGCAAGATACTTAGAAATTGAAAGATTGCAAGACTTATTGCTGATAGTAAATAAAGAATTCTAAACCAAACATGCATAAACGATTGAAAGTTCCTTTTAATGAATCATGCATGTGAAATGTGAGTGTTATGTGTGTTCAATTCACCTAACTTGTATGTGTGTTTGAGATAAAGATATTTAAGCATGCATCAATGGAAAGAAATCCAAACTAGGACACCCAAATCTCGCTAATGGGGATGGAGAAACTAGGTACAAAAGGGTCGCTTTTATTGCGCCTATTACAATGAGAACAAAGTTATCTTTGAGATTTAACTTTTAAAAACTTGGATCCTTATAAATTTTGGATCTTTAAAGAAACTACAAGAAAAAAAAGAGGAGAAACTTCCTTGATGAAGTAGAAAGCCCCCCGGGTGCCCTGAAAGCCTCGATTTTGCCAAAATTGACGAAATCTCCCCTTGTTTTTGGATGAAACTTCTAAAAACCATCAAGAAAAGTTAGTTAGAATATGATTGAAATCAATTTGAAAGACTAATTTGAAATTGGAAAATTTACTCATAATTTTGCGAAAAATTTCTAAGGTAAAGAGACAAATTTTTAGAATTTTTCAACACTTTGCATGAACCTACCCTGGGATCTTCTGGCCATTTATGTTTTCTGTCCTAAAACAACAAGCATAGGACAACTATATAGCTTGATTTTAAGAGTGAAACAAAGCAATTAACTAGTCTAAGATCTGGATGAAAATAACCGAGAAAATTGCAAGAAAAGCCTAGATCTACTCCTTTAGTTAGAAAGAATTGCAACTAGATCTAGAAAATTAAAGCATGCAGTATTAGATATTCAAGTTGAACTTTAAAAACAAATCTAGAAAGCATGCAAGAAAATAAATAGAAATAGAGAAGAATTTTTTTATCAATTTTCTGGAGTTTTTGCTTGAGCATGGAACACTTGGGCTATGGGGTCCCTTTGATGTGAGGAAGAGGGAGAATGTCTTCTTTTAGAACTCATTGGAAAAACAATGGATGCAACCTAGATCCGCTGCCTCTCCAAGAAAAAGATCTTGCATGTAACAAAAAATACCTACAAATACATGTATACTTGGTGTTTCCTACACAAAAAACTCAATAGCACATTAGTTTAAACCAAAAAAAAACATGGGATGAAGTATTCAACATAGATAAACAAGTGGATTAAGCAATAAGGAAATTAAATAACCCACTCCAATTATATAATATTGTCCCTATGATCAACCAAGTAAACAATAAACAAATGCAGTATATCAATGTAACATCACCTCATTAAATTCAAACATTCATCCACACATTAGCACCACACACCATAAATGAGCTCCAAAGTCTTTTATTATTCCAATAACATGAGAAAATTACAACAATGATGTACAAGATTGCCCAAACTTCAACCTAGTAATGGGAGAGGTCGACCTTGCTTATATATCCAAGAGGGTGACAAATCCAAAGAGGGGATGCGTGAGCTAAGGGGGAGATGTGCATAGGGTTAGGGAGTGGTGCACTTAGTGAATGGGAGATATGTCCAGTGAAGTGGGTAGTGGAGTAGGGTGATGAGGGATTGTAGGGTGAGTGAGGTGGAGTGAAGTGGGAGAGATTGGAGTGAGAGTGGAGTCAAGTGGAGTGGAAGGGAGAGTTAGGAGGTGTGTGAGGGCTTTGGGATGTGTGCCCCTCCTTAGGAATGCACCATCTCATCAAGTGGGGTCAAGTCCCCACTTTGGGATCTTGTCCACACCTTTATCCCTCAGTGAAGTCGCCTCCATATTAGCTTAAATTTCATAGGCTTCCATTCAACTCGAGACACAAGAAAAACATGTTTCCAACATGTTCTCCAGTTCTCCTAAAAAATAGGAAATGAATTAAATCACCCCTCTTCCAGAATTTTCGAGTAAATTTCATTTTTTAGTGATAATAATCACTTTTTTGTCTCATAAGAAGGGAAATGGGGGTTTACATGATACTTTGGACTGGAAAACAACCATAAATATGTCATATGATAATGTTTGATTCCATATTTTTACAATTTATTGACTTAGAATTAAAAAATTCCATTTTGCTGGAATTTAATTAATTCACCGAAACATGAAAAAAAACCTATCAAACCTAGCCACAATTTCCATATGACTCAATTAATATGACCTAGTATGAGCTCATATACATTTAGACTCTAGGCATTGGTTTTCCATGCCAAAGCCTAACCACCAACACATACTCCAACTTTGGAGTCAGTCTTCTGAGTGAAAAAACTTAGAAATTATCCAACTTTGGAGTCAGTCTTCTGAGTGAAAAAACTTAGAAATTATTTAAACGCCCACAAAGGTAGGCAAAAAAAATAATTAACAAGTGAAAAAAAACACTCTAGAGTACATGCTCATACCTATTTCTTAGGTGTCTAATAGCATTTTACAATATCTCATACTTAGGTCATTTATTACAATGGTGGAAATGCAAAAAAGGTGGTCTTTTGAAAGACCGACTGAACTCTGTACTCTATCATATGAGAACTGTCTTCTCATTATTTGGCGGCTCTTCAGGAAATCCATCTTGTGAAAACTGGTGGATAACAAGGCCCTTTTCTATTTTGCGGGGGTACTCATAAGTTGGTTTTGGGTCCACTCCTCCTCCTCCTGGATCATGGAAATATTGTCGCACAAGGAACAAAAGGCGATCTGGATTCATCGGGAAACAAGATAAGTATTGTCCTTGATTTATTCTTATTGTTTGATTTCCATTAAACTGCTAGCATAGTTTACTAAACCCTCGTTTTTCTTCTTTTGTAGGTTGTGCAAATTGAGGTAATCAGATGAAGGAAACATCTTTCTCAAAAGGTATTCTAGTTCTGATCTATGTGTGCATTACTTGGGTTACATATTGATTCTATGTATACTCCTTATAACTCTATTTACAATACAAGTGGTTGTGGAGTCTTTGGTCTATGGTACTCCATCTGCAATATTTGAACCATGATCGATTGAATACAAAGGTTGATTTTAAAAGATACTTTGAATTCATCACTATATTTCTGTGGTAATAAAGAATGTATTTGGACTGTTATTCATCTATCTATTTTTTTCATGTTATCAAATTGATAAGCACCCATCTAAGTTTATTCCTTATTACACCATTTCTCTACAGTGATTGTTATGTACATATTTGAACAACACTTCAAAATATATATAATCCATCAAACAACCAATATTTCAGTATTATTTAACTATGATAAGCCATAGAAAAACATGATCATACAGTCCCTCAAGAATTGATTTCGTTCATGTATACATAGTCAATCATATTCCTAATAAATGATAATCATAAATATAACATTGACAAAGAATACAAGCTGAGATACATATCTGAAACCTGATGTTGGAATACAAATGGAGCATGCATGTTCCACCCAACCATAGAACGTAACAACAAAGTTCACTTGCCATGTTCACCCCCTAGCCTGACCATGAGTCCATAAGGGAACACTGAATGATCGTCCTTAGCTATAGTCACCATCCACAGATCAAAAATTCATTTTCCTCACACTAACAGTGCTCATAACAACAAATAATTTCTTTTCCCCAACATACTAAACAACGTCCTTCCTCCTCCATATGTTATTTTTATATGCATCCTTGTGCCTAGGTCTTTCCTTCCCTCCTTGGGAAATTCACATCTTTACAAATTCTTGATTTTTAGGGGCTGCTAGTGGTCAAATTCCATATTTTCCACTTGTAAAAATCAGACTTGAGGTAACTCAAACCTGTTCCCCACTCATGGAGTCATGGTCAACTATTTTTAACCTAGTTGTTCCATTTGTCTTCCAACATTTAATTCATTAAAACTTTTTCTTGCACATGTGTCAAATAAAAGAGGACAGTTGCGTTAGTCATATCTTTTCCCAATAGTCATAAAATAATTAATTACAACAATCAAAATTCCAAATTCGAATTTTCCATAAATCGAAAATTATTTCCAAATCCAAATTTTCCAAAAATGGAAATTTATTTCAAAGTTCACTTAGAATTTAATATTCTAAAATTTGAGGATATTACAATCCATGTCATCCGTGATTGGACAGCGCTAACCACACTCACTGAGCTTCATAGCTTCTTGGGCCTCACCAATTTCTGTCGCATGTTCTTGTTGGGATTCTCTCATATTGCATGGGCTCTCAACCAAGTAACAAGGGGTGGCGGTAAGGAAAAATTTGTGTGGGGCCTGTCCCAATAACAAGCCTTTGATGACTTGAAGAAGAATTTGTGCTCATCCCTAGTACTTTCATTACCGGACCTGCAACATACCTTTGAGATCGAGACATACGCTTCAGAATATGTTGTGGGTTCTGTTCTCACTCAACACGACCACCCTGTGACGTATCATAGTAAGACACTATAAGATGTTGTTTGTAAGTACCATAGTTACGAAAAAGAAATGTAATCCATTGTGAAAGCCTGTTGCCAGTAGAGACATTACATTCTGGGGGAGGAGACATTCATTCAGATTGATCACAAGCCACTACAGTTCATGGAGACCCAAGGAAAATTGCAGAATGAC
>CBVK0103967800.1:0-10811 GCA_900067695.1 Picea abies
CTTAACCCAGTCTCTGGCTAGCACACTTGCAGAAATAATTGAAATCTATAGAGAACAGGACATTCTGATCCCTTCCTTTCTGAGCAGGAACCCTTAACCCAGTCTCTGGCTAGCACACTTGCAGAAATAATTGAAATCTACAGAGAACAGGACACTCTAATCCCTTCCTTTCTGACCAGGAACCCTTAAACTAGTCTCTGGCTAGCACACTTGCAGAAATAATTGAAATCTACAGAGAACAGGACATTCTAATCCCTTCCTTTCTGAGCAGGAACCCTTAACCCAATCTCTGGCTAGCACACTTGCAGAAATAATTGAAATCTACAGAGAACAGGACATTCTGATCCCTTCCTTTCTAAGCAGGAACCTTTAACCTAGTATCTGGCTAGCCTCATAAAATCATCACAGAAGATTTCTAATAAAAAGAATTACGAATTTTGTGAAAATAATGTAACATTCAATAAACTAAAGTTCAAGACAGAGTTCGGTAGTGTTTCAACAAAGCAGAATTCATTAAAAGTAGTGTTTCAGCAGATGAAAGTTAATCAAGGCATAAACAAAAATTACACTAACACACTCTAAAACTAACGGGTGAATCTTGTGAAGAAGGTGGGCCCTCCCTTCTCACAAGATTCCCCTGAAACGAAAAGCTAGAGAAGGATACTCAAAGCAGTCTTTTATTCATCTATCAAAATATCATATTACAATCTGGAAATGAAATGCGTCCCTCTCTCTGAAGCTTTCTCAATACCTAAAACTTGGATCCTTCGAATGATGATTTCCTCTTATTTAAAGAGGGAACCCCTTCGATACAATTGATCAAAAATTACAATGTGTATCTGAGTCCTATTCTTAGTCAGATCAACTTTCTAAACCAGAATAGGATGTCCTAGTCTTGCGCAACAGAATGCTATTACAGGTGTTGAATGAGGTATTGTTGTTACGGCTGGAGTAACAGCTTCTTCTCATTGCTGCTGATGTTGTTTCAGCATCGCAAATCGCGGGTTGTTTCAGCCATGTGAATTGCGCTCTTGACTGTGTCAGTATTATTATGTAGGAGTGATGGTTGGTTCTTGGAGTTGTTGTTGACTACTGACTGTGCAACGGCTTCCCTTGTGTTTCAGCATCGTCGGTCCTGGTGGCTTCCTCTGTGTTTCAGCATCTGCGGCTCTGGACTGTGTTTCAGCATCGTCGGTCCTGGGCAGCTTCCTCTGTGTTTCATCATCTGTGACTCTAGATTGTGTAACAGCTCTATGTTTCAGCATCTGCGACCCTGGACTGTGTAACAGCTCTGTGTTTCAGCAACATGCCTCAAATGATAATCTGCAGTTTGAACACTTATACATTTCTAATCAATGGTTAAGTACGAGAGTGATGTAAAATATTATGCAAAAATAGATTAAATGTATAGTAATGAGAAGGGACGTTGTATACCTTTGGGATGATCAGATAACGTGATAATATGAGTTTAAATATGGGTGATCAAGAGTGTAATAGTGGAAAAAAGTATAGGCAAAAGGGTACATTGTGTGGTCCTAATAGTGGCTCATCTGTTTTGTAAATATTGTTTTCCTGTTCGTTTCGGCTTAATAAATGACTCCATAGCCCAACAGCAAGGCACTAGAACTACAGAAGGAGTTCTTAGAACACCATAGGGACGACTCTATCCCCCATGTTAGCACCAATTCTTGCAAGGGGTTGTTTCTCTCTAGTTTCGGACCCTTGGTGTTAAATGCGAAGAAGCGGGGCTTAAAATCCCATCAAATACAGTTTATCCAAGTTCGCATCCGTAAGCACATAAGCACATACTCAGAAAATTCCATGTCGGGCTTAAAATCAAGTGAGCAGGCAAAGATTTCCTTTCAACGATGAGGATCCATCAACATGGCAGATCAACAATCATCGAGAAATTGTGATCAATGGAGATTCACAAGGTTTAGCGCAAGAGATAGCCCCCATATTCCACAATTTAATCTGGGTCATCTGATCATAGGACGTGTGGTGCACATCCATGCTTTCGTAAATTTGGTCACTGGGAGAATGGGGAAGAGGTGCATCATAGACTCCTGGTGGGAGAAGTCCCTAAATGACCGACACCATTGATCGAGGAGCGATCTCAGTCATTTGATCTTGGAAGACATGTGGCAGAGGGTCCAGGCCAGAAGGGGCCCCACGTCTAAATATGGATCTCAGACGTCCAACCAAGGGATATGTGGTGCATGATTAAGCATTGTTGGCATTTTGGGAGTCGAGATTTCAAAGGTCAAGGGGTTTCTCTTCCACTGCATTTTGAAACCTTGAAATGCGAAATGTGAAAGCCCATGAGGTTTGGGCCCACAGTCTCGGTGCCTAGTCACAAGGAAGCAAAGCTAGAAAGAGCGAGGCCTTTTAGGATTATCATAGTGAAAGCGCTAAATCCATCTCATTCGTCCATCTAGGGACGACACTCTAGTGAATTTAATTTAAAAAATACGTGGATCTGGGCGGTCATGATCCATGCGCCCAAATCTACGAACGAGGTACAATTTTGAACCCCCTCCATCGTCGGGCCCCCCTGCTATCATGGCGCCTCCTCTTTGTGTCGGCCCCCACTTCTTCCAAACCACTTACCACCTCCCTCTTCCCCTACCATCTATCCTCCACTCACCCTCATGGTATATCTCTTTCCCCTTCACTCCCTCTTGCCTTATGACACCTATCCTTCTCCCTTCCATGTTGCTCCATCATAAGAAACGTGTCCTCTTCTCTCCTAGGTGTCATTTCCCTTCTCTTTGACCCATCACATTATGGCCTCCTCATCACCTTCTGGGGGCACATATCCTCATCAGTTGGTGATACATCCCCCTGCTTCTCCACCTCTTAGCTGTCTCACCTCAAAGCCCACGTATTCTGCCATGTCCATCCACATGGCCCCTCCTCATCTCATCATCTTCTCACCTCCTTCCATGTGTCTCTCTCTCCCATTCATATACACCTCATCACCTTCCACCATCTATTGTCCCCTGCTTCCATATCACTTCCACATAAGTGCCCCCCGTCTCACCTTCACAGTGTTGGCGCCTTCATCCTCCTCGTCAAATCCTCGTCCACGCCTGCCATATGGGTCCCTCCCGCAGTAGTCTAGTGAAGTAGCAAACATACAAAGGGAGACTGCCACGTCTTGTAGGGGAAGAGTTGACTGGGCCTTACCTGATCCTGAGTAGTTATGGAGGTAGTTGATAGTAGTTTAACGTCGTCTCCTTCCATAAATAGAAGGTCAGGAAAGGAAAAAGTGCAGAGGTAGACTGTCAATCTATCCTGACAAGGATCGCATCTGACAGAAGACTGCATGGGCAGTCTTCCCAACGTCTGCATGTGCATCTTGACAGAGAATCTCCTCAATGTCAAGCATTGAACTCATGACGTGATCGTGCCTTCAATGCCTGAGTTAGTTCCAAGTATATGTAGGCATTTTTTCCATTTTTGTATGGATCGAAGGTAGAGCTAAGCTCCAGACTGTAAAATTTTAATGAAGCACTCGTTTTCCTGTTTATGCTTTTGTATTTGAGACTTCTTGTTTAATGAAAGTCAGCTTCTTTCCATGTTTGTAATCTCTGTGTTAAAACACTCGGAATTGGAGAATCCAGTCGAGGGTTGCGATATTGTAGGATGATGTGTGTTTGATCACTGCATGTTTGCATGAGTTTTAATCAGTTTCCTATGCTACCTTCTCCCTCTCACACTGAATATCTTAGAATTGGAGGATCCAATCAAGTTGTTACAGTAGCATTGGGATGCTGGGAATTGGAGGATCCAGTTGAGCTATCACTATCGCTGTTATAATTGTGTCATTTAGGCACATTTCAATGTTTTGTTTTTCTTCTCCAAGCTATTGGAAGGCTTGATTCCCATAGTAGTATTGTTCATTTTTCTCACTAAGTCTTCCTTTTTCTCATTTTATATCCATCTTACTAATGGAAGTTAGATCAAGACCTCACTCGTTCATGCATAGCCTGGCCCATTTTTCTGAGTTAAAATGATATTGTTCTGAGTTTACTTCCATTTGATCACCCCTTTTATAAACAATCGTGACATATAAATTGATGGGTATCAGGCTTACTCCTGCTGCAATCTAGGAGTGACTTTTGACGCTAACACCTTTAATAGGTCTAAAAGGATCTAAGGTATCTTGGCTTCAGAACTCCGAGAGTCCAGGGCTTCAGGATGTTATAGCCTTACCACTCTCAAACCAGCCGAAGGAAACCTACTATTACAGTTACCAACGAGGTTGACTGACATCTGGCATTTTCCTTAACTGTGACCATGGGATCTATCACACTGTTAAACTCTGAAACACTTATCGTTCATGAAGTGACGAGAAATTTGGATACGAGGACATTCAAGATCTTCCCTAATAATTGGATCTTATACGCCATGGTCAGTTTGAATTTGACCACTATAGGTGAAAAGGAGTGTTACGTGGATGGAACTCCTGAGCATCGAAATCGTGAAGTGATGAGAACCATATATCCAAGGACGCTTCAAGATCTCCCATGACTGTTGGATCTATGTCGCGGTTAGTCCAGCATTGACCACTCCAGGTTAAAAGAGAGTGTTAAACAGGTAGAACCCTTGAACGTCGAATTCATGGAGTGACGAGGATGGTCGATCCTAGGATACTTTGGGATCTCTCATGACCATTGGATATAGACAAAATAAAATTACACAATGGATCCCCCGAACACCGAATTCGTGAAGCAACGGAGGTCATAGATATATGGATCTATGTGGACCCATCTCGATTGTGAGATATAAGGGGTATTGGGAGGCTTCTGGCGGGAGTTTGAAATTTAGAGCTCTGGGATATTTCACAAGTAGGAGAGGATAGAGACTCTCAGAGGTTTTCCATCCATAATGATGTGGCACGCTAACGTCACCTAGAGTGACGTGGACCCATGTTCGACATGCCACGTGTCACCTTGATTATTACATACCTTATATGCCAATTAGAATGTGACACATGTTTCCCATTGATGGGGCTACATGTCATCTATGTGCCTTGCCACATGTCAACCCCTGGTACATGCTCATGTGGCCTAATAGCTGGTCGAATACCTAGGGCACTAGGAGTTCGTAACTTCAGGGAATTTGGGATGTTGGGGTTAATTCGACCGAAGACTTGGATCCACCTATCCCTGCCTCTACATTTAATGTGTCCCCACGTGTAAGTGTGGACCCTTCAGGAATTCGGGAATTCAAAACTCCATAGGTTTGGAGTGGTGTGATTTGATGAGTTGAAGCGGGTCGAAGGCCCGTATTTACTTTCCCGCTCCTCGAATCGATCGGATAATTTAAATATAATTAATTCAATGAAAAGGGGCCCTCTCCAAAAATCTGGCATTCGGGATATTTGGGTTCATGATCACATGAGAAGGAATTTCACTGAAGTACGAAGAATTAGGTGCTAGTTAATATTAATTAATCCAAGTTCCTTAGATATTTTGGTAAAGAGTGGGATTTCAATGTGTTAATGGTTAATTAACCTAGTAGACCTATAGGAGCTAAAACAATGTCAACTCTGGGTCAAAAGAGTTTTCATATACTATGATGATGTGTAGTGTCGGGTGATAGGGAGCCACGTGGGTGCCACGTGGCTGTAAGGGACTCCATTTAATGAAGGATTAAAGAACCTTTAAAGGGTATAAATTACAATCCAAATCTTGGATTTGAGCATCGTAGCAGTCATTGGCAAGCTCTTATTGAGCAGAAAGTGATGGAGGTCTCTGGAAGAGGATTTAAGATGATTGAGAAAAGATAAATTTTGATGCCCCATCCCTTAAGAAGGTATTTTAGGGGTTGGGTATGTTACATGATCCAGTCCTCCCACATGTTGATCCACTCCCTGATATTATTATATTCCCTTCATTTATGGTATCCTCGAACCTGTGAACATTATACCTCCTCTTACTTGCACAAATGTTTCCACTTTCTTAGTTCTGCAAACTTAGAACCCCTTGAAATCCATCAATTTGTCCAACTTCTTCCACTTCTTCACATAATTTCTCTCACACCCGAGAGCCTTTAAATTGCAGACTCCACTTTCCTTCAAATTCACTTACACACACTTACACACCTTAGATCAATTAGGGCATCATTAGATCTCACACTCTCAATGATTTTTACACATACAAATCGTGCTCATAAAGTTGGCTCTGAGTCCTCTCATTTTTCTATTAAATCAGGCTATAATATTCCTTTCAAACACCTCCATGAAAATCAGTCTTGGTTTCCTTCTATTTAACATGATCTCATTCACTGGTCCTCGGTGCTCAACCACCATCTGATCTAGTCTATATTTCATCTCGTCCATCGTGTGTTTCCTTGATATCGGGATAAAAAGAGCACATGTACAACTTTCATTTCAACATCTCATTGTATTTCTCTTTCAACCTATACGATGATTATCTCCCATCTCTCTAACTACTCATGAGATGGTTAGGTGGGAACCATGTTGATAAACGGTTGAGATTGCATCTCACTTGCATGTTGACCTATGGTCTATATCGCTCCTCATAGATCATCATCATTGGAGTATCACCACTCACAATCCACTCCGACCAATGCTTCTCCAATGAATGGTGAAGATCTACTCTCCATGTTAACTCAACAACTTTCATTCGCTTTTCACTATCATCGTGGTTGTTGGATTACTAAGAGGCGGGTGAATCAGTAATCAACAATAATTGTACTTTTAACCATAATTTATTCTTCAACAATATTCAGAAACTTATCATTAGCATTCAATATATCAGAAGCAGTATAATCATAAACAACATTACATCACAATAGATACATAGTACACCAAAATTTACATGGAAACCCAAATGGGAGAAAACCATTGAATGTTTTTCTTATATATCAAAAGAATACATTCATTGTAAGCACCAACTTCTGATTCTCCAGCTAAAATTAGAAGGAGGATCCAACCCCCTATTCTCAGGCTCCAACATGAAGGAAGCTACAACTCCCTGATTATCTATCTCCAACCAAAAGGAGGCTACAACCCCCTATGTTCTTTGGCTACAACCACCTTTCATTTCCCCATCATGTCGCCTTGAAATATAAATGTAAACCAATTGTCACAGACTCTGCCACTATCACTGCCACAAACTCTATCATTTTCACAACTCTGTCACTATCATTGTCTCTATCATTGTCACAACTCTTTCACTGTCATTGTCACTATCTTTGTCACTGTCTCATTAACCTGTATCTGATCATCAACCAACTAAATCTGTACCATACCATGCATCAAGTGTATACCAATATGCATACTACTGCATGCATAAATCATGAACCAAAAGATACATCAACAATTAGTAGTGAATCATGAACAAGAGCATCAACCATGTACAACCTGTGTCATATACCATATCATCAACCATATGCAGATCTGTACCATATCATCAATGAAGTACCTCAAAGATATTATGAATTCCCCTCATGCATAAATCACCATACAACATGGATATCCCTCAATCATATACAATCAAATCAAGGATGTGAACTATAAGAACCATATCAATGGTGTACCATACATAAGAGTGTTGCTCACTCAGCCAACTAAATAGCATGTACCATATCCAAGTACAAGACCAACCATACCAAGAATGCCTCAAGCATTCACAACATCATAATAAAATCTAAGCATCAAAACAAACTAATAACCATACCAGAACTTTTGTAGCTGACCTAAACCTGTAGAATGTTGACCTGAGAACTTGCTTTCAAAATCTAGGGACTTGGTACCAAAATCTATTCAAATTTTAATAATATTTTTAGATGTATGCAGTTTTCCCTTCTACAGCCTGTGTATATATGTTATTTCCTCCACTGCAACCCGTGTACATACACTTCCTTATAGGCCTACAACTCCCGTATAACTCATAAACTAGGGTTTTACTATAACTCCAAGATTTTCATCGTCGACCCTTCTTTTCTACTTCAAAAAAGGACGCTACAACCTTAGAAAGAGATCACTAGATCACAAGAAAGATAAGAAATTAATAGGTCTGTAAATGTACTTATGAATGATTCCTTGAAGTGCTTATATACTTGGGCTAGGTAACTCCTCTCCTTATTTTAGGGCTTCTAGGGTTTTCTTGTTACAACAAATTTACCCCTTTAACTAAGATTTATAACAAACTAAGGGCTTCTTGTCCACTCTTTGTGGATTCCAACATTACAAGGCCATATTTCCTAACCGTGAGGAACCACATGTCGTTCTTCATATAACCGAAAATGAAACGATGATTATTATACATCTATGAGGGTCATGCCTACATTTACAATGTCCTTCATTTCCATATTCCTTATTCAACTTTGGGTACCAAGACCACATCGATCTTTAAGGGTTGACATCATTCTCCAAGATCACTCTCTAAGGGTTGACATCAATGAAAACCAACAAAACATTGTCCAGCAATCTCCCCCTCTGGCATTGCTGGAAACACTTAGGCATGGAAATCCTTATGATCATGCTCCCCTTGTGACCATTGCTCCAACTGACTGCATGCCTCTATCTCTCCATGCCTTACTCTTTATCTCTCCCCCTTTGACATCAGTGGAAATGAGTACTCCTCATCTGGGGTTGCTCCCCCTATATACAAGCCTCCTCTAACTCTATAGACTTTTATCTTCATGGTGCTTCCTTGTATAACTCTCTAATGTATATGCGAAGCATTCAAAATAATTATCTAATCAAACTCTTCAAGAATTTTGTTTCTATCCCACTATTCAATTAAGCTTGATGTTGAGTGGATCACTATGGGGCAGAAAATACTCCATTTTTCTGTCACAGATTCTCAAAAGGTACTCTTGCAAGTTGTTTGGTGAAGATATCTACAATCTTCACTTTTTTCCCGACATACTCTAGCTTGATATTCTTCTCTGTAGCTTGATCCCATAAGAAGTGATACTTTATCGAAATGTGCTTCGTCTTAGAGTGCATCACTGGATTCTTTGAAATACTAATGGCGTTGGTGTTTTCACAAAGTATTGAAATGGGATCATCATACTTTACTTGCATATCCTGCAAAGTTTGCTTCATTGAAAGAACCTAAGTACAACATGTCGTCGATGCAATGTATTATGCCTCTACTATGGACACAGATATTGATGATTGTTTATTGCTTAACAATGATACCAGACACTCACCTAAGTAGCAATATGCTATGCTTGTACTTCTTCTATCATCAATGCAACATGCCCAATTTGCATCTGTGTAGGAAACAAGAGAAAAATATATCTCTTTTGGATACCATAATCCAAACGCTTATGTATCTTTGAGGTATTTGAATATCCTATTCACTTCCATAACATGTGATTCATTTGGTATTTCTTGAAACCTTGCAACCTGTCCAACTGCCTATATCACTTCTAGTATATAATTTGTCAAATAACGTAGGCTACCAGTAATTGATTTGTACTGTCTCTAATCTGCATCCTTGGATTCATCGTCCTTCATTAACTTGCAACTTGTCTACATAGGAGTACTGGCCGGTTTGCAATCTGTCATTCCAAACTTCTTCAACATTTCTCTAATATAATTTTCCTAAGAGATGAAGATAACTTTGTTTCACTGACATATATATAGTCCCAAAAAGAAGGTTAACTCACCAAGAAAGGACATCTCAAACTCATGTTGCATGTCTTTAGAAAACTTCTAATTGATCCTGTCATCGTCACTTCCGAAGATAATGTCACCTACATAGACGTCAATAATCAATATACTATCTCAATCCACCTTTATGTAGATATTGTTGTCTTCATTTCCTTTCTTGAACCCTTTTTGTTGTAAATATATATCCAGTCTCGAATATCATGCTCTGGGGGCTTGTTTGAGACCATATAAATCTTTCTTCAATATTCAAGCATAACTTTCCTTCTCTGATAAATGAAATCATTATGGATGATCAATGTAGACTTCTTCCTATAGATATTTGTTTGGGATTGTAGATTTCACATCCATTTGATACACTTTAACATTATTGGAGTATGCATAGGCTAGTATTAGTCTAATTTATTTCATCCTGGCAACTGGGGAAAATGTCTCTGCAAAATCTATACCTTCAATTTGAGAGTATCCTTTGCATACCAATCTTGCTTTGTTCCTGGTAGCCTCTCCATCCTTGATCAATTTGTTCCTAAAGACCCACTTTTTACTGATGAAATTATTGTTCTTTGGTCTTGGAACCAGCTCTCATGTGTCATTCTTCTCTATCTAATCTAGTTCTTCATCCATGGCCTTGACCCAGTGTTCATATTTGTTGGCTTCTTCAAAACTGCTTGGCTCAATTATAGACAATAGTGTTATATGTTGTTGTTCTAGTGAATGGATTCTTCTTCTAGTTTCAACTCCTGCATATTTATTTCCAATAATCTGATATGATGGATGATTCTTCTCCACTCATCTATTGGGTGTCTTTGGAGGTGCTTTAATATCCTATTGTTTTTTCTCTACTTTTGGATGCTCTTCTTGTGATTCTTCATCTACTTGTTCTTTCAAATCTTCTTCGTGATCCTATTCCACTAAATAATAGTTACTTCCTTTTATATTTCGACCATCTATATCATCAACCGTCAATTGATGCTTTCCACTATTCTATTGAGTCTCAGATTGAAACATTTGTATGGTTTCCTTTTGCTTGAGTACCCAACTAGTATTCCTTTATCGACTTGAGAATCAAATTTTCCAATGTTTCCATCTTCTCTTTTGATGTGATTGTTGAAAAGTCAACAAGAAACATGTGTCTAATTTATTTTTCCCTTAA
>CBVK0103967810.1:9188-27828 GCA_900067695.1 Picea abies
AAAGGAATTGGTGTTGTCCTTATGCAAGAGGGTCGACCATTGGCCTTCACCAGCAAGAAACTATCTGAAATAAATCTGGGAAAACCCATCTATGAAAATGAAATGTTGGCTATTCTGCATGTTGTTGATTTGTGGCACCCTTATCTCTTGGGGCAACATTTCCAAATTAAGATAGACCATCAAAGCCTCAAGTATTTTCTGGAACAACGCATTTCCTCCCTGGAGAAACAAAAGTGGGTGACTAATCTCTTTGGATTTGATTATGAGATAATTTACAAGAAAGGAAAAGACAACGTGGTGGTGGATGCACTTTCCTAAAAATATGAAGAAGAAGGATCCCTTTTTTCTCTTTCCTTCATTATATCAGATTGGCACCAAGCAATTTGCCAGGAATGGCTACAAGATCCCAAAAGTTCGCATCTGATCCAACAATTGCAGTCCAATGCTCCAGCTCCCCCAGGGTACTCTTGGCTCCAAGATGAGCTTCAATACAAATGTCATTTGTATTTAAGTAAACAATTAAAGATTAAATCCACGGTTCTTTTTGAGCTTCATGCTACACCCACAACGGGGCATTCTGGCTTTGCCAAAACATATGACAGGGTCAAACTTTCTTTTTTCTAGGATGGTATGAAATAGGACATTCGTAATTTAATGTGATGTGTGTCAATGCAACAAGGGAGAAACAGTCAAATCTATGGGCACACTACAACCACTTTCAATTCCACTTGCTATTTGGAAGGATATCTCTATGGAATTTATTACTGGCTTACCCAAATCAGGAAATAAATCAGTCATAATGGTGGTTGTTGATCACCTTTCCAAGTATGCTCATTTATGTGCTCTTCAAAACCCATTTATTGCATCCAAGGTGGCTCAAATTTTCATGGACCAGGTCTTCAAGCTTCATGACATGCCGCACTATATTGTTTCTGATCGTGACCCAACTTTCACAAGCAATTTTTGGCAAGAACTGTTCAAGCTACAGGGCACCCAATTGCATCTCAGCACAACTTATCATCCCTATACTAATGGTCAAACGAAAGTTGTCAACAAGTGTTGGAAACATATCTGAGGTGTATTGCCTCTGAAAAGAAAAATTAGTGGGCTCAATGGTTACCCCTAGCTGAATGGTGGTACAACACTTCGTACCATACAACTACACGCATGACTTCTTTTGAAGTAGTATATTGACAGAATCCACCTTCTGTTCTCTCATACTTACCGGGTACCTCGAAGGTCTAGGCGGTTGACCAAACTCTTACAGTTCGAGAGGCTATTCTCCATACCCTCAAAGAGAACTTGGTCATGGCACAAAATCGCATGAAGCAACAAGAAGATCAGGGTCACTCTGAACGTCAATTTGAAAAAGGGGATCAGGTGTTTCTGTGACTACAACCTTACAAGCAAACTTCCCTCAAGGCCGAGCATTGTCAGAAGCTAGCACCCAAATTTTATGGTCCTTATAAAGTTATCAATTGTGTGGGACAAGTCACCTATCCGTTAGCTCTACCCAGTTGATGTAGACCTCGACCCTTGGGCCAAGATCCATGCAAGATCATTCTAAATCTGCCCCTTAGTCAAATTGAATCTTCGATTCCTCCACAGGGAATCCCCCACACACACACCACAATGGTTTCCACAGGTCCTTATATGTATGCCTGCATGATCAAACACAAGGCATCAACCCAAATCTCCTGACCAAAAATATGATGGCACCCTTTGCCGAATTAGGACTTTAGGTTTCGCGATTTTAGGAGTTTTGATGTTGAGTTTCTTGACCCTTTGATTCCCTGAACTCCGAAATGCCGAAATGCCAAAATTTAGGTCTTTGCGATTGCGTCCTCTATGAACAATGCCCTTCTCCACATCCACATCATGTTTCACAACTTCAGAACCTTCAATGCCAAGCACTTCCTCTCCTAGTCATCGGGATGGATGAAATGTCGAATCCTGAACTTTCAAAATGCCGAACTCCTTAGAAGTCCTTCTCCAAGGCACGTCACATTTCGTGACTTCGGGGTTTTAATCCTCTGTGCTGCAACTCCTTGTCATCGGAGTTTTTGAATAGAGGAACTCTAAAATGCCAAAATCTATGACCGACTCTTTGCTTGGGTCCTGTCCACGTGACCCTGTCTCATGACCTAATGCTATTCCTCTAAACACCCTCAGAATTTTTCATTTCAGGACTTCGTGATTCCCACTGCAACAATCCTTGACCCTTTCAAATTTCAGTACCTGAAATACTAAAGTACCGAACTGCAAAACATTGGTCTTCTGCTCCAACCCGAGATCCATGACTCATAGCCTCTCCTGATCCGATGACTTGTATCTTTTCAGGATTTCACACTCAAGAGTTCTGAACTCTTACCCTTTGCATCCTCTATAGCCAAAATACCAATATGGTCCTTTCCTGGATTTCCCCGAAACCTTGACCACTCCTTTGGCTAACTGTCACATGTATCCTCCAGCCTACTTGGTATGCACCTTTCAGAGTTTGTCTCTTCAGGATTTTGGGAGTTGCGTTGACCATGCAACTCTCCCTCTAGACTTTCGAAACTCCAAAACCCAATTGTCTGAAGCCTTACCTCCTCCGTGATATACAACTATGTGCTCCTTGATCCGAAGACTCCTGCTCCTTCGAGATTTCGTGAACCAGGAGTTCGTGATGCAACGACTCTACAGTTCCCGGTCCTTAAACCTTCCGGTATCCAAAACCCCGATGGGTTTAGATCTTTGCCACACATCTTCTTCAATGATGGACGGTCTTAATATTTTCTGGACTTTGATGAGTCCTCTCCTTTTCTCCTATGAGGATTAAGCCTTGTTCAACTCCTCTTATATTCGACGACTATCAGCTATCTGTGTAAGATTTGATGGCCCAGATCTATTTTCTTCCTCTGCGCTTTCCTGCTTGCCTAGACATAGATTCATTGGTCCAGATCTCGTTCTCTCTAGCTGATCTAACAATAGTTGTGCTCCCTCCTGAGCTTGTGCTTCTTCTTGAACTTGGAAGACTTGAAACGCTTCAAAGGTCTCATCCTTTGCTCCTGCTGTGAAGCCTATATCCTTAGCTCCCCCCTGTATTCTAAGGATGTTGTTCCTCCTGAACTTTGTCAACTCTAAAACCTCAAAGGTTTCTCGACCTCTGCACTCCTTTCTTCTGTTGCTATGTGCATAAAGGCACTATTCCTCCTGAGCTTCCTAAACTTGAGATAAGTTTTCTCCATGTACACTCCCTATGCTTGACGAGCCTTTGGGTGACTGTCTATCAACACTTCACTCAAGTGTTGGCCTAGTGCACTCCTTGCATAGGTCTTTGTCGTCCTTGAGCTTCAACTACTCAGACCTCAATGGTATCTACTCCTTTCTCTCCTTGAAGGGTTGTAGATTCCCTCTGACAACTTCCTACTTAAGCACTCCTTGCTGAGTCTGCAGGGTGTTTAGTAACCCTATGAAGGTCTTCCTCCTGACACTTATTCTCCTTTTTGAACTCAAACAAGATTTCTTTCTATGCCCACCTGCACCAACTCAATGCCCTCCTAGAAGATTTTTCCATAATCCTTAGTGATTCTGTCTTCTTACCAAACTTGAAATAGAGTTCTTCTCCTAATGCATCCTATGCATTTTCTCAATGCCCTCCTAGTAGAGCTTCTACAAAATCTCTCAATGATTCTAGTCTGTCCTATGCTTTCTTCTGCATAGTCTTCACCTCCAAGGTGTTCAAAAAACTTGAGGCTTCCTCCTTGATTCAATGACTTCCTTTGGTGCACCCTCCTGGAACGTCTTTGTATGAAATTCCATAGAATTCAGAAGTGCACTGACTTACAGAACCCATAGTGTTCTATCATGCAATATCTTGCATGAAGCCTCAAAGAACCCAAACCTAGAATGAAAGAACTCACAGATAGTAAATTTTGTCTATCCCTGCAAATGCATGCGTAACATACATCTACAAAATATCGTAAACACATAAATACATTCATTCATGAACTCATAAACATGTGGACAACAACATGCAGGAAAAACTGCTCTGTTTGTATTAATCAAGAATGCCTGATTACAATGTGTTTGAGGTCGGACTACAATAGAGTCTCGACTCTCTTCTCCCCTTCATAAAACTCTCTCTCTTTTTTTATGTCTTCTCTTCTCTCTTAACTGACTATCCTGAAAACAAAAGAAGATGTTTTTACAAAGAGGGGCTCCTCAAGCTCTTCCCTCCATCCTCACCAACTCTTTTTAATTTACAATGAATTACATTGAATGGGTCATCTAATCTGAAATGGATCTATATTCCCATAAATATGTCATCCATTAAAGGCGACACTAACTATAGCCTGCTCGAAGGCATGGCTTTGGCTCTACGAGCCTTACAAACATTTAATACATTTTCAAAATTTGAAAACGAGAGGGCTCTGCGTCTCTCTCCCATTGAATGTGCTCTTTGATGTGTTGGTTGGCTAGTGCATAGCTAGCTTGGAGTGATGCTCTTGCATCATACTCCTCTGCTGTGAAAAATTCATGAGCTTCCCAGCATGGCTGTCAAAATACACCTGGATCCCAAACAGTTCTTTGTAGCTGTCCATCCGCTCCATCGTTTCACTGCTGCTTCTGTATCTGCTTCCCTGCTACTATGGAAGGTTCTCCTCTACTCAACTTCCCTTTGATGACTGCTTCTGCTGATTAGATCATTAGCCTTCTGATCTCCTCAATTATCATTTCCAGCTGCTCCAGTGGCTGGCTCTCCTTATGCAATCTTCTCAGCTGCACTTCCTCCCTGCAAATGGGTAGATCAACTAGATCTCCCATGCCATATTCTCCATCTATTGTGGCCTTAACTTTCCATTCTACTGTAGATTCCAATTCTGCAATCTCCTCACTGAACTAGTGTTCAACTTTTTCCTTTGACATATTTTCTTCTACCAGTTCTCCTACTGGTTCATATCCATCTTCCTCCAGCTGCTCCTCAGACTGGAATTCTCCTTCATCTACTGCTTCACACCTCATCATTGCAGTCATCATCAACTGTTCAGCTCTCCAGCTAAAAATTTTGAGCGATTCTTCGGAATGCTCCTCTGCTAACATCTGCATGACTATCTCCTCGTGGCAGTCATCTACTGTCTCTAGTTGGTTCAACCAATCCTCCAGTATCTCCAACTCCTTCTCCCATGGAGTGAGCATCTTATCTGCATGATCTTCTTCTTTCCTTGCTATCAACTTCAGTGTTGCAGCTATCTCCCCTTCAGCTTCCTGGCTGAAAATTTCAAGCCATTCTTCTAAATGCTCCTTTTCTCCTTCTGTTGGGGTATCTCTTGATGTTGGCCCCAATTATTCTTTCATGATAGTCACGGTTGGATTTCCTTCTGTTGTTGTTGCCTCTACAACACACACATTGGCCTCATCTTGGATATATGGCAGGAGTATATGAATTCCTCCAATGATCAGAAAGTGTGTCTGATCCTTCTTCTCCATCAACTCCTCTTGATGATATGAACTCACCTCTGAGCTCATCTGATCTCCCTTTCCCACCTGGTAGTATGGGATTTTTCTACTTCCCACCTGATAGTCTATGAGATCCAATTATCCCATCTCATTGCCCACTTGGCAATCTGAAATTTCCTCACTACTCACCTAGCATTCACTGAGATCTTCCAGTGATCTCTTCTCCTCATCATCACTGAGATTTATCCCAACTTTAGGCTCACATACATGAACCATCTCCTCTTCATCTCTGAGGCCTTTAACATGCCTCAACCACATTTTCAATAGCCTCCATTGTCTTATGGACAACATCTCCCTGACTTTACACATTGCTTTCGTTTTCATGGGTCATTCATATAACCATCGCGATTTTTCATCCTGTTGCATCTGCAGTGCAAGCTCCTCCATTCTCGCTCTAATCTTAGTGAGTTCCTTATGCATATCAACTTCTCCTTGCTACTGGTGGTTCTTATTTCCACCACGTCCATGGTCTTCAATAGCCATATTCTTATTCATGTCTACCCTCCTAGCAAACCTGTTGCTATCACTCTGCAACCATGAGTGCTTCCAACTTTTCCTTACATTCCTCCTGACTATCTTTTGACTGTTGCACACCTACAACAATATCTACAAAGCTTCAAAACTCTATCTCCTTCTCTTATGCCTCATTCTTCCTACAACATACAGATAAAATCAAGCTCTGATACCACTCTTGATGTGTATCAGAGCGTTTTTCTTCTCCTTCTCTACCTCCTTCTACCCATAGTATACACACAGAAAGTGGCTATGATACCAAAATGATGCAGAGCCTGACCCTTGGACCAAGATCCATTCAGGATCGTTCTAAATATGCCCCTGAGTCAAATTGACTCTTCAATTCCTCCATAGGGAATCCCACACACACACCACAGTGTTTTCCACAGGTCCTTATAGGTATGCCTGCTTGATCAAACAGAAGGCATCAACTCAAATCTCCTGACCAACAATATGATCGCGCCCTTTGCCGAATTGGGACTTTGGGTTTCACAATTTTGGGAGTTCTGATGTTGAGTTTCTTGACCCTTCGATTCCTCGAACTCCGAAATGCCAAAATGCCAAAATTTTGGTCTATGTGATTGCGTCCTTCGTGACCATATCCCTTCTCCACATCCACGTCGCGTTTTGCGACTTCAGGACCTTCAATGCCAAGCGCTTCCTCTCCTAGTCATTGAGATGGCTGAAATGTCGAATCCTGAACTTTTGAAATTTCAAACTCCTTCAAAGTTCCTTCTCCACGGCACATCATGTTTCGTGACTTCAGGGTTTTCAATCCTCTATGCCCCGACTCCTTGTCATCATAGTTTCCAAATAGCCAAACTCTGAAATGCCAAAATCTATGACCATCTCCTTGCTTGGGTCTTATCCACGTGACCCTATCCCATGACCTGACGCTATTCCTCTAAATGCCCTCAGGATTTCACGTTCGAGACTTTGTGATTCTCGCTGCAACAATCCCTGACCCTTCGGACTTACAGCACCCAAAATACCAAAGTACCAAATTGAGAAACATCGGTCTTCCACTCTAGACTAGGATCAATGACTCATACCCTCTCCTAATCCAACAACTTATGTCTTTTTGGGATTTCATGGTCAAGAGTTCTGAACTCTTACCCTTTGCATCCTCGGTATTCAAAATACCGAAATGGGCCTTTCGGGGATTTCCCTAAAACCTTGACTACTCCTTTGGCTAACTGTCGCACGTATCCTCTGGCCTTCTTGGGACCCACCTTTTGAAGTTTCGCTCCTCGGGATTTCAAGAGTTGCGTTGACCATGCAACTCTCCCTCTAGACTTCCAAAACTCCAAAAATTGATTATCTGAATCCTTACCTCCTCTGTGATCTACGGTTGTGTGCTCCTTGATCCAATGGCTCCTACTCCTTTGGGACTTCATGAACTGGGAGTTCATGATGCAGGAACTCTACAGTTTCCAGTCCTTCAACCTTCTAGTATCTGAAACCCCAATGGGTTTGGATCTCTACCATGCATCCTCTTCAACGATGGATGGTCCTGATATTTTTGGGACTTTGACAAGTCCTCTCCTTTGCTCATATGAGGATTAAACCTTTTTCAGCTCCTCTCAGATCCAATGACTATCAGCTATCTGTGAAAGATTTGACGACCTAGATCTATTCTCTTCCTCTGCACTTTCCTACTTTCCTAGACATATATTCAACAATCCATATCTAGTTCTCTCCAGTTGATCTAACGACAACTATTCTCCCTCCTGAGCTTGCGCTTCTTCCTAAATTTGGAAGACTTCAAATGCTTCAAAGGTCTCAACCTTTGCTCCTACTGTGAAGCCTGTATCCTCATCTCCTGCCTATATTCTAAGGACATTATCCCTCCTAAGCTTTGTCGACTCTCAAACCTCAAAGTTTTCTTGACCTATACACTCCTTTCTTCTATTGCTCTGTGCATAAAGGCACTGTTCCTCCTGATCTTCTTGAACTTGAGACAAGTTTGCTCCGTGCACACTCCCTGTGCTTGACGAGCCTTCGGGTGACTGTCTATCAACACTTCACTCGAGTGTTGGCCTAGTGCACTCCTTTCAAAGGTATTTTTTCTCCTTGAGCTTCAACTAGTCAGACCTCAATGGTCTCTACCCCTTTCTCTCCTTGAAGGGATGTAAATGCCCTCTGGCAACTTCCTGCTCAAGCACTCTTTGCTAAGACTGCAGGGTGTTCAGTAACCTTGTGAAGGTCTTAATCTTGAAAATTCTTCTCCTTTCTGAACTCAAACAAGAGTTCTTTATGTGCCCACCTGCACCAACTCAATTCCCTCCTGGTAGAGTTTTCCAGAATCCGCAGTGATTTTGTCTTTTTACCGAAATTGAAATAGTGTTCTTCTCCTAATCCATCATGTGCATTCGCTCAATGCCCTCCTAGTAGAGATTCTATAGAATCCCTCAATGATTATGGTATGTCCTGTGCTTTCTTCTACACAATATTTACCTCCAAGGTGTTCAACAACCTTGAGGCTTCCTCCTTGAGTCAATGACTTCTTCTGGTGCTCCCTCCTGGCACGTCTTTGTCTGAAATTCTGCAGAATTCAGAAGTGCACTTGTTGCACTGGCTTACAGAACCTACAGTGTTCTATCATGCAACCTCTTGCATGAAGCCTCAAAGAACCCAAAACTAGAATCAAAGAACTCACAGACATTAAATTATGTCTATCCCTACAAATGCATACCTAACTTACATCTACAACACATCATAAACACATAAAGACATTCATTCATGAACTCATAAACATGTGGACAACAACATGCAGGAAAAACTACTCTGTTTCTATTAATCAAGAATGCATGATTACAATGTGTTTGAGCTTGGATTGCAACAGAGTCTCAACTCTCTTCTCCCCTTCCTAAAACTCTCTCTCTTCTTTTATCTCTTCTTTGCTCTCTTAAATGACTATCCTGAAAACAAAAGAAGATGTTTTTACAAAGAGGGGCTCCTCGAGCTCTTCCCTCCATCCTCACCAACTCTCATTAATTTACAATGAATTACATTGAATGGGCCATCTAATCCAAATTGGATCTAGATTCCCATCAACATGTTAGCCATTGAAGGCAACACTAACTACAACCTGCTCGAAGGCACGACTTTGGCTCTACCAGCCTTACAAAAATTTAATACATTTTCAAAATTTGAAAATGAGAGGGTTGCGCCTCTCTCTCCCATCGAATGCATGCTTTGATGTGTTTGTTGGCTGGTGCATAGCTGGCTTGGAGAGATTCTCCTGCATCACCAATCATTCGAAGCTACATCCTATTTTTCATGTTTCCTGCTTAAAGAAGGTGATTGGAACTAGGTGGGAAATTCAAACCAACCTTCCCGAGTTAGATGAAGAAGGATCCATTTGGCTACAACAAAAAGAAATTGTGGACCAACGTGAGCATCGCCTGCATCAGAGAACCATCAAGGAAGTGCTAGTCTAGTGGAAAGATACAACTCCAGCAGATGCCACTTGGGAACCAACTCCCATTCTGCAACAGTTTCCACATCTCAAGCCTTGAGGGCAAGGCATTTTTTAAGGGGGCAGACATGTTAGGGTCCTAACCTTCACATAGGTAGAGCAATATATTCGGATGTAATAAAGGTCAATATTAATAATGCCTTTCAATAAAATAGAATAAGGTGGATGTAAGAAGACCTAATAGAAGCTTCCTCTTCTAGAAGGATCTTCTTCTAGATGCTTCTTTTGATAGACATATTTAGTATAAATAACCGTCGAGTGTATGAAAACCCTAGCTTGGAGATTATTGTAATAGAGCATTGCTTGACTGGAGGTTGTCCCCTCGAAGAGGCCTGTGAAAATTTCTTTTTGAATCAAAGTGCTATTTATGTTATTGTTCTTATATCATTTATGTGTTATTGTGGAGATTATGTTGGTTATATTACTATTATTCTGCCATTTCTAGCATTTTATTTTTGTTCCTGATACTGTTTATATCTGGTATATTACACATTTGGGACAATCAATCTATGAAAAGGAAATACTCACTATTTTGCATGAAATGGATCTATGGCACCCTTATCTGTTGGGGAAGATCTTCAAAATTAAGATATATCATCAAAGCCTCAAGTATTTTCTAGTGAAATGCCCTTCCTCCCCATAGAAACAAAAATGGGTAACTAAGCTCTTTGGATATGATTATGAGATCAATTGCAAGAAAGGAAAAGAGAATGTGGTTGTTGATTCTCTTTCAAGAAAACATGAAGATGAAGGGTCCATTTTCCCCTCTCCTTCATTGTACCATATTGGCTCTAAGTAGTTCGCCACGAATGGCTATAATACCCAAAAAAATTTCATATGATCCAACAATTACAGGCCAATTCTCCATTTTCCCCGGGGTACTCTTGGAACAATGATGAGATTCACTACAAAGGCCATTTGTACTTAAGTAAACAGTCACAACATAAATTCATGATACTTTTTGAGCTTCATGTTACACCCACATTTGGTAACTCAGGGTTTACAAAAACCTATGACCGAGTCAAATGTTCTTTTTTCTAGGATGGTATGAAACAGGATGTTCACACTTTTGTGGAAGAATGTGATGTTATTGGAATGTTTATAGAAATAATGTGATTTCCATTGATGGAAATAATAACAACGAACCAAAAATCAAGAGTGCAAAAGACAAGAAATCTCAGAAGAGATAGCAGTTTCTAGAAGTGCAAATGAGTTCCAAGACACAGACTCGCGGGAGGAGCAAAGGTCGAGACCCGTGAAAACTTAGAAATCCTTCTAAATAGGAGAGATCAGAAGCTTAGGAGGAAGAGAGAAAGTGGTTGTTGGATCACCAATCTAGAGAACCAACAACCATCAGATTGAATTAATGAAGAATAAGATAAGTGGGGAAAAACAATTGAGAATTCGATGATCAAAATTTCCATCAACCGTCAGATCAAAATAAGTTGAAGGACATGATAAGTTAGAAGAAGGGAACACTAATATCAGTGCTCTATAATCGAGAACTTATACTACGGTCGATAGGCCATATCGGACCCCCCAACCTTTCTACCTTTAACCGTGGGGTCAGGGTCTGATTTGGTGGTATTTCCCATGTGCGATCCTCATACGTGTCACCTTCGTGTCAACTCAGACCCCCCTTTCTCATTACCCCTTACCGCTTAAACCTCACTTCGAGTAAACCACTAAAACACTCATACATACCACCTTCGTGCTTCGACGTCACACTCCACTACCCACGACACATCACACTCAACTAACGTGCCCTACCTCCACCTCTAGTACACTGCCTACACATCTCACCCACGTTAGCAGACCACCTCAACAAGGATATGTGGCTGACCACGTCAGGAAGGAAATTTGGAAGACCATGTCAGCAAGGACATGTGGAATATCACGTCATCAAGTACAGATGGCATAATCAGATAATGACAAGTGTCAAGAGGAAATTGGCTCGCACCTGTTGATGGGCGAAATTGACCGTTCGTCAACTAAGAGAGTGGAACCAGTCCGGGGTTGTCTAATAACCCAAGACGTTTGGAATGAACCACCTTGACGGGTTTAATGGCTCCATTGGCCAATCTAAGGTCCTAGAAAAACCAAAGAGAAAACTAATCTAAACTAACTAACACTAATCTAAACTAACTAACTAACTAAAACTAAACAAAACAAACTAAACTAACACAAAACTAAATAAAACAAACTAAAATAAATAACAATAAATAACACAAACTAATACTAACTAATAAATAAAACGAACTAATCTAACTAATCTAATTAAAACTAACTATTAAACAAACTAACTAATCTACTATCTATATACACAAACTACTAACTACTACTATACTAACTCTACTACTTAGCTATTTAACTACTTATTGCACTATAAATTATTCACAAATATACAATATCTACAACTGGAAGATTTAAATAAAACCTGTAAAACTCATTTACTTTCTGCCCTAAGACAGCTAGAAATATTTTTTTATTTTTATGATATTATGAACAAGAAATAGAACTCACTGAAATTAAACGATCTAATATACTAACTACACATATATCTAACTAAATACTAACAAATACACTAAACGAATAAACAACAAACTGACCTGGAAATGCTCCAGATTTGTCCTGTGTATGTTGACTTCGAAGCTGGTCAGAGGAAGGAAACTCGCACTGGATGGTCCAGATGCTTCTCGTAAATGATAGGCTGCACTGCTTTTTTGAGTTGTTTACAGGACAAACAAGACATAAAAAATCATAACAATTATATGATCTATGAATCTCTGCAATAAGGGAAACCTGTTATGCAAAAACTCATACTTAATAATTCAACTTATGAAGAAGAGAAATCTGCCATTCACAAACTGAATTAAGCAATTGCTATGTTTTTTACACACTTGGAAGAAGTCGGATATGGATTATATTGATTAAATCATATCATTTGCAAAAGACTAAGATAGCTAAAGTAGTCATTAACCAAATGCAAATAGATACACATAAACATGAAACAAAATATTGATATTATGAAAAGCTAAAGCTGTAGCAGAACATCAAATTTTGTCCCAGTCTGTATTAAAATTCCATATCCTTGTTCTCCCATGAATGAGGATGATCATTATTACAAATATGATAGGTATTTATAAGTCTTTCCATAGGGTAAAACCTCCCTGTGTATAGTATCAAATAGTTTACATAATTTGGGAAGATATTCCCAAAATCAACTAAACTAGGAACTAAAATGACATCAAAATATTTCAAATATCCTCTAACTGCTCAACAAATCCAATGCAATTCGAATTCACCTGAAACAGGTCAGAAATGGATAAGTTAGAGAGATATTTTATTAATAAAATGGAAAAAATCTAATCCTGTAGACTAGCTACAGAATCCTCTGATTCTGTAGCTGGTCTAATTAAAGAACATAATTGTTTTAAATCTATTAAATCTAACATAAATATATTCAAGTTATTAAAACAAATATTTGATTACTAATTAAAAATAAAGCAAATCATTTAAATCACAACAAACCAAAACTGCTATGCTAATTTAGAACAAACAAAATCTTAATTGAATCTATTTCAATCAAAACAAATATCAAATAAATCTTTGGTATGAATGCAACTCATATACAAAATCCATCCATATAGAGGTAAAACTCCTACATCCATCTATTTTTCATATCAATAAATCCATCTAGAATTGATTGTAGGGAATTAAAGATGAAAAATCTTGCCACCAGATCCAAAGCATACACCAGTTCCATAGCAGCTTCAACAGGACAATTAGATTGAAATCACACCACTCCTGAAGGTAGCAACAGCACTAATTTCCCACCTACAACACTTTAAAAGAGAGGTCTGCCAATATAAAAGTCTAAACAATTTCTGCCAAAAGTACCATGGATGGCCACAAGCCATGGCCCAAAGTAGTCAACAAGTAGACTAGCTATCCAAAACCTGGAGGATCCAATGTGCACAACTGACAAACTTGCAAGACAAAGATTTTGAAGCAGCAACTGCTTCCAAACATTGCCATGTCATTTCGTGCTTCTTTTGTGTGTGTATTGCCTTTGTTTCCTCTTCATGGAACCTACGCTGGAATTCTTGAAAAAGCTCTTGGTCCATATTCATCAACATCTTTCTCACATTCCAAATCAAATTTTGTGCCATCTTATCAAAGTATGCATCAATGTGCTCCTTGGCCTTTGGATGATCAATCATGTCACCAATAGTGCTCATCAGTTTGCACAGACCTTCCACATGCTTGGTATCTGGATTTTGGTACTCTCCAAGCAATTTTTTGATGCATTCATGCATTATTCTTTCAGTCAACATGCTTTCTTTGTAAAGATCACCTATAAACCGTATGTTTCCTAGCATTCTCCTGCACATTGCAACCTTTTTCTCCTCTCTCTCCTCTCCTGAAATCTTGAAATCACTATCCCCTGCATTCCTATCAGCTTCTGCCTGTTCCATTTCATCCCTTTCAAATTCTTCCTGACACTTGTTTAGAAGTTCTCTCTTGAATATAACTTTTTCATTGTATTTATAGAATTCAGGCAATTCGGCAGCTAATTGGACACAAAAATTTTCATACATTTCCCAAAATGTTGTCTCCATTAGGGCTTCGTCAAAAATTTGAGATATCACTCCAGTAAGACAAAGTGCAGAATCAGTGTTCACTTCTTTGACCTGTACAAAAATTCTATCAAAGTTTTGAGGTGTTAATTTGTTAAGTATTTGATTTTATCTTTCTCTTTTTTTCCTGTTCCTCATCAGAAAAATTTCCCACTTCATATTGGTTCTCAGTTTTATGAATTGCAGGCGAAGGTGTTTGAGGTGGAGGAATCAAACCCTTTTGGAATATAGAAACACGCTACCATTTATCAGCATCAACACTACTTCTTGCTAACCCAACTTGTGGGAAAGGCATTTGCATAAACGGTCCACCAGGGAGGCTTCCACTCATATGCATTGGCATTCCACATGCATTCCTTCCAAAATCGGGACTGAAGCCTTGTCCTGGTAGAAACCCACCAGGAGGACTGCCTAGGCCCACTTCCATATGAACATCACGACCAGACAGATCTACCGACTTGTTCCATCTATCTTCATCTATAGTGTCTGCACTACTCCCACGACGTTCAAATTGAGAAATGACACTATGATTTAATGACTCAATCTCTCCAATATGACTTGCAATCACCTGAGGAGTCATAAGGACTTTCATTATGTCTGATGGAATTTTAACCTGTGAAGATAGATCTTTAAACTGACTTCTGAAAGTCAACAAAAAAAACTCTGTTGTACTTTCTGTTTCTTGAGCTTCTTAGTTCTGGTGCATCTAATTTCTCCACAGTTGTCGAAAGTTCATCAGCATCTTCCCAGTCATCCAAATCTTTTGGTTCTTGATTCTCAGACTCATTGAACTTGAAACGTATCATGTAAATCACCCACAAAGTGTATATCATATTTCAAAACAATACTGCAATACACCCTCACAGTTAAGAATATAGCAGTAAGCTCCTGAGATTTAAGTGATAAGCCTGCATAGTTCCTTGTCCTGTAGATGTAAAAGAAAAAATGTTGGCAGACTAGTTGAATACCCTTTGAACTGATCAAGGGTTCAACAGGATGCCAAGACACCTGGCTGAGCGAGTGTGAGAGTTGTTGTGGCCCAGGTATGGGGAAAACATTTCAACAAATACACACAGACCAAAATGCTCCCTTCAACGATTGAGGAGATCTGAGAAATGACCTCTAAAACATGAGCTATAAATCTGTTAAAAGACCAATTTCTGGTGAAATCGCTCGCGATGAAGGTAAAGGGGCTAAAAACGGTTTTGGGTTTTCAACGGTTTGATCTAATTCAGAACCGTTTGCCCAGAATCGCTCACGCAAAAACGTGACTCTGGGGGCAATTGCGGGGGCAGTCTTCTCTGGCAATAATGAAACCAAAACTAACTCTGAACACCAGGGGGTTTGAATTCACCCTACAGGATCTAGGAGAGAACACACGGTGATCCGGGCTAAGGGGCAAGGGTTTGAACAGAGTAGGCTTAGAGATTTTCCCAAAAATCAACAGAGGTAACCCTGTAAGGAGGTAGGCATTAATGCAAAGTGTGCGAGGATGGTAGAGCTTACTTCTGCCATGCGTAAGGGTTATTATGAAAGTACCACCGTTAGTTTACATAGATGTTCTACCCACTACAACATAGTTTAACACTCATGTCACTTGCCCAACCAACTAAACAATGGTAAGTGTATAAATAATGCGTTCAATCAATGTTATACAAAAGTTTGAAACCATTAATCATATGATTCAAAACTAAAAGCATATGTTTAACCACGCGCCATTGCATTGTAACAGTTCACATCCATCATTTAACCAATGTGCCAATAGGTAATCATATAATCAACAAACCAATAGTTCTAAAAAAATAGACATAGGTGTTATATTAAAAGGATACATATGAAAGATATAATCATAACCCCTATGTATCTTAATGAAACCAAAGGTTAGGTAGATCAAATAAAACACAAATCCAAATGCTAATGCATTGTAAACTCAAGGAAACTAAATTACACAATCAATCGAAGCATGAGTACCAATCAAAGGATCTTGCCAGTTGTATAATGATAAATAAAAGGTAAGCACAATAGGAATATCGACAAAAGAGAAAATGATAATTTAGATAATGATCGAAATACGACTTCGAAAGAAGTTGTTTTCACGCTTATAGTCGTGAAAACAAAATGAAGGCAAATGTGTAAACGTCGCAGAAAATAAAAATGTCGTTTATTTAAAGATTGCGATGAACAATTGATGTTTGCAAAACATAGGTGTAGGAAACTTATAAAACAATAAAAAAAGTGAATTGGCTGCCAACAATGGTGACACACTGGTAGAAGCAGTTATCTCTGTCAAAATGAACAAATTCAGATTAGGACAACAAAGAAAATTTCAACTCAAAAATAACAACCAGAAAATCGTACTAACATCATCATTAATCATTTTTTCCAGCAGTGTTCTAAAAGATGAAAAGCAATAACAATCTTAAGATTAGAAAGTCACGATATTAAAGATAAAATCTTCAATACTGTTGGCATGGCCACTGCTGCCAGCAGGCGTCCATAGCCTCGACAGGGTTTCCATTTAACCCACTCTGACATCTGTATCCTGCCAAGAAGTTCTAGATTAGAATAAAGGACATTAACGAGGTTTCTTATATTTTTTGCAGATTTTCATGTACCCGACATTGCTTCGCTGCCAGCGGGCCTGTTCAGTACCCCGACGAAGTTGTCTTGGAATCATGCATGCATTTACCCATTGCCAGCAGACCTGTTCAATATCTCGGAGGGTTTACAAGCACTTCCCACAACTCTTATTCATAATTTTATTTTGTTTTTCTTTTGAAGATATATGGCTGAGCGGGGTGACACTAAAAATTCTGATATTTTAACATATATATATATATATATTTTAGACCTCATGATAATTTTTTAGTACCGTCCTTTATTCAATTCCAGAGATGTTTTATAAAAACAACTTCCTATGACAGGGAGACATCTTTTGAGTCATTCCTTTATGAAAAAGGGACAGCATAAAAAGATAATAAATGATCATGACAAACTTTTCTCAGATGTTGAAATCAATAAACTTCTTTCAAACAACAGACTTTTCCAACATAGATATATATTTCAGAAATACACCATTGATGTTTTTACAAATTTTTGGAAGTTATTTCAGCAAAGAAAATCTCTTTTATCTTTGTCTGAATAGCTCAGAGTACAGGTATGTGTATTTTCAAAGACACAAACTGATAAACATAAGGGAGAAATCAAAACATACCAATGAAGAAAAAATTGGAAAGCAAAGAAATCCAAACAACAAAAACAAAAAAAAAATATGCACCGAAGGTGCATCTGAAAACCTCATGCAACAATCCCCTGACAAATTGAAAGAAAGTAGGAAAATCCTGAATGATGGGAAAGCAGCCCGACTCATGGTACCTTGGGTCAGGGTTGATTTAGATTCATTTATCTCTTTACTTTCCATTTAATATTTTCATGATGACATTGCGTTTTTGAAAATAAATGTTCAACTAAGAGTAAAGAGAAAAGGATCAAGGGGACTTCCCTGACAATAGCCGTATTATGGTTCTTGTGGTGCGCCCACTTGCATGCATGACTGCATTATTACAAAGAGAAATAATGAGAAATAAAACTACAATAAAACTATAATGATCCCAAGACAAACTCTTTCTTGGAATCACTAACTACTACTAATTTATTTAGTTTTTAAGTGCATACAAGATTTATCAACACAAGGAGATCACAATATATTCAAGATGTAGAAGCACAAGCAAAGATCTAACCTTTTTATTATGAGCAATGTAAGATCAATACAATAGATGGCTGATCTGGCATAAACCTCAGATGGCCATACAAGCAATAGATATGAGTTGCTACAAAATGCTCCCGACAATACAAAATGAGCCTCCAAAGGCTGGATATACAATGAAGACTAAATCTAGCAGATCTGAGCCGTACTAATTCTCAACCTCCAAGATGGAAAGTGCCACGTCCTACTAGAATGTCGAAGCCCCGAATAATTCTGCCCTGCTACCAAAAGTGTCCAATCATCTCGATAAATATGCCAAATGATAGATCGGGAAACTGTAAGGAAAACCCAGATGTCCAAATCCCCAAATCCACTCTCAAACTCCGTAGATCTGAATTCTCCCCTGAATGGTGTGCCCCACTATATGACTGAAACCCTAGCTGGTTTGACCCTGATGAAGGAGGTCTCCAAATGATATGAAACTCTCCAAGAATATAGATCAGGTGATGGTAAGAACAACCCAGGTGCCTGAATCTCCAAGATCCCTCTCAATCATTGTAGATCTGAAATCTCCACTGAATGGTGTGCCCTACTGGATGATTGAAAACCTAGCAGGTTTGGCCCTGATGAAGGAGGCCTCCAAATTTCTAAAACTCTCCAAGAATATATATTGGGCTATGATAATCCCATGGGAGAAGTTTCGGGCTCATATCTCAAGCAAATCTCTCTAGATCTGAGTTTTACTGAATCACATGAAGTCCCCTATGGCTCCGAGACATCCCAATCTGCAGACAAATG